>JAEMOT010000557.1:283017-300613 GCA_019297695.1 Apostasia ramifera
TGAATATATGGAGTGCACATTTAGTCAAGAAAGAAATACTTATATTAGAGATGTGACAATTGGTGATCAAATTGTCAAGAAGAGTGAGCGCTTTAGATACCTTGGATCAATTATACAAAATGATGGCGAAATAGATAATGACGTTATTAGCAGGATTCAAGCAGGCTGGGTAAAATGGAGAAATGCTTCTGGTGTGTTATGCGATAGAAAAATCCCATCCAAAATTAAGGGTAAATTTTATAAAACTGTAGTAAGACCAGCGATGATATATGGTGCTGAATGCTGGCCTGCAAAGAAGAAACATACAAATAAAATAAATGTTGCAGAAATGAGAATGTTAAGATGGATGTGTGGATATACACGAAAGGATAGAATGAGAAATGAGTATATCCGAAAGAAAGTTAGTGTTGCACCAATTGAGGATAAACTTAGAGAAAGTCGGCTTCGATGGTTTGGACATCTACATCGTAGGCCAATTGAAGCTCCAGTTAGAAAAATTGAGTTATTGGATTTTGCTCATGTACAAAGAGGAAGAGGGAGACCAAAGAAGACATGGCAAGAAACTATAAGGAGTGATCTTAGTTACTTAAACTTAGATAAGAATTTGGTAACTGATAGAGCGCAATGGAAACAAAGGATTCATGTAGCCGACCCCACCTAGTGGGATTAAGGCTTGGTTGTTGTTGTTGTATTTCATATGGAGTATCTCAAGTGATGACATTACTGAAAGGTAGGAGTGTGCAAATTATGGTTTAAACCGAAAAACCGAACCGAACTGTTTAAATTTAACGGTTTGGTTTGGTTTAGAATTCAACGGTTTGGTGATGGTTTGATATTTTGAATATTTCGGTTAATTGGTTTGGGTTCGATTTCACATGTTTGAAAACCAAACCGACCGAATTAACCGAATAACCCACGTATTTATATTGGGCCGGTTCAGTTGGCAATTTGTCGATTTGGGTTCGCTCATAGACGGGTTCGCAAGAAAGAAGGCTGATTCGACCGACTGAGAAGTTTCAGATTATTTAGGGTTGCGCGACTTGCGCGACTTGCACTGTAGATCAAAGGGTTGCAGACCAAAAATATGATTTTAACCAAACCAAACCGAACCGAACCGATATTTATTTGGTTGGTTTGGTTTCGTTTGTTTATAATATAATTTGGTTGGTTTGGTTTCATTAAATTTAAAACCGAATCCAATCTTTTTTTTTTGGTTTGGTCACCAAACCAACCACTTAAATCGAATGCACACCCCTACTGAAAGGTTTTGCAAGTTTGTTTTTTTCAAAGGCTAAGTATTAAGTATTCCTCATTATGAGGATGGGGAAAAGTCGAGGAAGTTTGTCGTCAAAGAAAACTTTGTTGAAAACTTTGACAAAGACTTAAGTCTCAATCTTTAAGATTAACAAAGAGATCTTAGGAACATCAATTGAGTTCAAGGTTCAAGGGAAGGTTTGAAAATCTAAAACAGAGATTGCTACGTTAGAATAGTTTCATGCCAGCTTTGGTCTTGTGTTGAAGGAAAACTTGATAAAGGTAAATCTTAATGTTCAAATTAGGTTGTCATTTGTTTATAGAAGTCTTCAAAGAAGCAATCTTCAAAAGTGGTGAAACTCATAAAGATCCTTTGATTCGAAAGACTTGCTCGTTATATATTTACTAAGAAAAGATTCCCTCAAGTAAATGGAACATGCTTCTAGAAGCCTAGAGAATATCAATCGATTATAAAGAATATT
Source organism: Apostasia ramifera (assembly GCA_019297695.1). NCBI lineage: Eukaryota > Viridiplantae > Streptophyta > Magnoliopsida > Asparagales > Orchidaceae > Apostasia > Apostasia ramifera. The sequence continues at coordinate 284,754 of JAEMOT010000557.1, forward strand.
CATGTGGACATGCCAAAGTAGTTGTGTAGCAAGGGCCATATCAGTTAAGAGCACTTACATGGAAAATAATGTGTGGAATATCTTGGAAGAGCATCAAAAAACCTATTACCCCTTGTCACAGTTATAAAAGTAGTGATATTTTATTGTTAATATTGTCATTGTGTAATTGATGCTACTAATGAGGTAAGACTCCGCTAAAGTAAACTTAGAGAACATAAAGATTTTCCCTAAGAGGTTAAATTCAGTAATGTTGATCTAAAGCATGTGTGATCCAATCTTCAAACTTTCTACCATCGTTGTTATCTAAAAGGAAGAATAAAAATAAAGAGAAGATTCTATTTCCATATAAGTAATGAGACTTAGATTAAGAGCCCTATAATTTTTTAATAAGTCAACAAATTAATATACTCAAATCAAATTCTACACATGTAAGTTTCTTGGCTTCTAATAACCACGAGTATTTTGTCACTCACATTAAATCCCAAATTTTATTTTATAATAAGTATAGGTCTTAAAAGGGTTGTTCACAATCACTCTTTTGAGTCAGTAGTTGGATGTTTATAATCGTAAATCCAGTGGTTTTCAAAACAGTGTAAGGCTCTCTTCATCAGACTAGGTTTCTTCGATATGGTTTTATAATTCCTTCGTCTTGTAGCTAGTGGTATTAGAGCTTATGCTTAGTACAATTATGAAGATAGACTCCAAAATGACTGCTAAGATGGTGAGTCTAAATGAAACCAACTATATGATGTGAAAGAGTAGGATTTGAGACTTTCTAAGATAGAATTTGCACCTATCTCCATGTGGGCAGCAAGAAGAAATCGGAGACGGAGGCATCATAATAGAAGGGGCTTAATGAAAGGGCTTCCAATTGTGTTAGGATGTTGTTGAATGAAGTTGTGTTCGACTTGGACTCTAAGAAAGAGCCATGCTTTATGGAAGAAGTTAGAAAACCTATACGAACAAAAGACCATAGAAAATAATACCTTCATTGTCGATAATCTTATCAACTTGAAGTTTTAGGAAGGAACTTTTATTCCTCTATTCCTGAGCAACTGAACTAGATGTAGAGCATTGTCAACTAGCTTAAGGCAATATAAATAACTAATTCGATAATGAGTTGAAAATAGACAAGTCTCAAGGAAAGCCAACTTTCTTAAAAAAAGAATTTAAGTACAACCACTGCAACAGACCTGGCACTTGAGGAGAGATTACCACAAGCTAAAGCGAGAATCAAAGAATAAATAGGAACAACCTACAATGTTCTCTTCGAGCAACATTGTAATCGTAATGTTAGCCGTTGAAGAAAATGGTAAGTGCTTGCCCCGCCAAAACGTGATATCTGTGATAGACTCTTGAACATCATACCATGTGACAAGCCGAAAAGAATCCATTTAAAATTTTTTTAATGCTAAGAATCCTTTCAAATTATCATTACAGAGAAATGGCTGTAATGCAGAAGTACAGCACTGTTTAGGGAATTCACAATCTGTGATTTGTAACCAAAATTTTTACAACTTTTGATTTTGTAACAAAAATTTTGAAGGCTGGATGAAAGCAAATAATATTAAAGATAATGCAGATTGGAATATGTTCACTTTCTTTTGTACTCATACATGTAGTTTTGCAAGGTTCTTATCTCTTGCCGGGAATCTTCAAGCAAGCGATCAACATAGAGGCATACAGTAGCGGCGCTGCAGATTCAGAAAAATGAGGAAGTTAAAAAAAAATAAAAACTCAACATCGAAATCGTGCATGATAAGCTTGACCAACAGATTCATGCTCATAAAAAAAATGATTCCAGAATTAGTTTACTGATTATGAGCATGTTAAATGATGAGAATATAGAGTAAAATGAGATAGCAACATGTTACGTACCCCAATGGGCCAAATGGAAGCCACAGTATATCCCAGCGAAACTTCGGTAACCTGTTCGATGAAGTTTGGACTGTTAGTGCAAGGGTTACAGGAACAAAAGCCCAGTAGCTTATCTGATCCTCAACTACTTGAGTTCTCAACTTTCAAAAAAAATAATTTGAGTTCAGCTTTATGAATCCTGCTTGTTCGTTACTTTTGTCTCATGCAACCTTTGGAGTTAATCCAAACTAGTCCAAATATTTTTCTGTCAATATCTAACTTCATAGTTGGTCTGCCTCTTTTTGTTCCTATTCTTGTGACAATTATTAGCTACTCATTCTCATGGTTTTGTTATCTATCTATTATACAATGTAAACATCTATCTCACTTAATTCTAATCAATGTAACTTGTGTTCAATATGACAACGGAGTACAATTCAACAGGTCAAATGAAAACAGAATTCAGAAGGTTACTAGGAAATTACCGAAACATGTAATATAACCAAAAAATAGCTAGCACCATTCCCAGATACCATGAATTCCATATTAAGTTCTGCTGGGACCTTGAACTATAGAGCATTCCCTTTGCTGCAAGTAAACAAGCAAGGATAGCTACCCCATCTGCAAATGCACAAGAACATTAGCAGAGACGTTTATAATGTCCTCTCAATCGAGGTGCTAAAGCATCTCTATAATAGACATGAGGCTATCTGTAACTTCTATATTGAAAAATGCTTTCAAAAGATTGGAGATATTCACATGCCAACTCCTATGTAGTTGATAATGCTGATTAACACAAGGTCAACGGAAGAGAGTTAAGTGGGTAAGGCATGTGATTGATGAAAAAGTATAATCACACGTGAACTTCAGATTTTTCCTTCTTTAATTCTAACGAACTTCTAAATTTGATGCAAGCACAAACATGGCTTAGAATGCCGTGGGAATTTTAATAACACAGATATGTTCTAATCTCATCCTTGAGTAATTTACAACCAGTGCAGGCATTCATTTCAGGGAAAAGGAAAACAAATCATACTTCATCCAATGTTTCTTTTTCATATGTTTTGTTGCATTCTGCTTCCTAGTAGACCTAGGCAATATGGGCAAGTCTGGTACAGGCAGGGTCAAATCAGGCCTAGCCATTTTTAAGCATGCCCACAACCCAACCACCAGGTTGACTCTGCCTTGTTTGGCATGAACCCATTTTTAGGCAAAAAATATCTTAATAATATTTTAAATTTATTATAAATTTTAATAATTTTATTTCACATCCAACACAAATTCCAACCTTAAAATCAACTTTATTTCACATCCTACACACCTCCCAATATTAAAATAAATTTCTTTCCCATCACTCTATAAAATAAAATATTTTTTCTTTCATTACTCAAATTCATCCTCCAACCAAACAAACCCAGCCCAAGGCCGAATGTGGTTCAGGTTGTGTCAGGACAAATCAGTCCAACCTGGTTACCACCAATTACACATAAAAACAAAAGTATTATGAAAATGATTTATAGAAATTCATCCTCCAAAGCTTTACAAGTGATAACAGAAAGAGTTCTAGAGATTAGATGACATGAAAAAAAGAATTTGACGAAAAAAAGGAAAAACTGAATGACTTGAGAGGGGAAGAAGAGAGAAAAGAAATTAAAATAACAAGATTTATTGTCTTTTGGCGTCAAGCTGGGTAATTACACTGCTACCAAAGCCCGGCACAAATTCTGTCAGGGAGGTCAATTTAGGTAATTGGGCCTATCATGTGTACCCAAGTCCATACTTGAGCTATCGGATCAGGGTGGGTCGGGCCACTCAGGTCCCAAGCTCATGCCCATACTTCGCCATATCCAACCTTTTGGTAAATGCAACATCTAAAATGTGTAAATTTTATAACTAGAGACACATAAAGAGAGGGGTATGGTTGTCCCTTAATAATCTGCTCCCTTATTCTCAAAGAATGACAAATGTTTAAAATTAGTGTAGAGCACTTCCAAACCACTAATTGCCTTCCCGATTTAATGATAATTGAAGAGGCGGAGGATAATAAGATGAAAAAACATGATAACAAAAGCTAGTGGCATACATGAAGCTGGAACCCAAGAGCAAATTTCTCACTTTTTATATTTGTGTCAAGTAATCTCAAATCTCTTCAATCCCATTGATCATTGTCAGAAGAATGCTTAGATTCATTGACTTAAAGCTCAAGAGAAAATAATTTAGTCACGGTTTCTATGACAAATGAGCCCATAAAACGTTATAAAGTAGCAAAATATAATCCATAGAAGAGAATCAGAGATCATTTTTGATGTAAAACTAACAATATCACTGAAGAGATAACCAAACGACCAAGAATCAAATCATGGAGAATGCAATAAAGTAAGAATGATGTCCAGTTCCATAAAAAAAAAAAAAAAATAAAAGAGTGATGCTAAGTTCCCTCTCCTTCCACAAGCATTTATTGCAATTAATCAAATAGAAAGTAATATGACAGTGATGACTAAACAAAAGAGTGAGAAGGCGTGCATAACTAAAAGCAGAAATCGAACTAAACCTGCAGTGATGACCATCCACTGATGAACATCCTCCATGAAGTACGCATGATAACGCTGCTCAGAGAAGTGGGGAAGATATAAGGAATGATAATAATTTGACAAAAATGCTGCCACTGTCTAACTATGAACCATCAGACATATCAATTCCTATCGAACAGCATTGTCTTATATCCAAGATAAATTATTTCAGCTCTTGCCGCATCATCAGGCTGAACAATACCTACTTTAAGTTCAAATGGTTAATACTTCTGATGAGAAATAGATAGGTATGTATAGAAGAAACCATGAATCAACAGAATGATAGCTGAACAAATTGAACAGCAAGATTCCATTTAAATGGGAATGAACAAGTCTACAGGGACAAGCAAATAAAATTGTCATGTCATGTGTAGTTCACTGCATATTTCCAAGGAAGGTGTGTCAATTAAACGTTTGTAGTTGATTGAACTTGAACAAATTCAAATAATATCCAGCAATTCATCACCAGTTCCCATGGATGCCAAGCTTGTTGGAAGATGGAATAGATCAAAAATCCAACATATCCAAGAAGGAAAGCAGCAAAAACCCCCTAAAACAACAAATATAAACGACTATCTTTTAGAGAAAGGAATTCGGTAAGAAATCAGTAGTTATCGTCTGCGGGAGAATCCGAACCCTACCCTCCAAAGATGGCTCTGCTGCACATGCGCCGCTTCGAAGGACCGAATCATCTCTTCTTGCTCTGCAAAGAACCCGGAAAATGAAGATGAATCCCAACGGGCTAAAATACCGATGAAAATCATCTGTAAGAAACCTGTGTAAGAAACTGACAGAGCTAGGGTTTGGAAGAGGGGATGCCTTGCGTGTCCATGGGGTGAAGATCGTCGAGTGTGGGAAGAAAGAACCTTTCATCATCGTATCCGTCGCCGTCACCGCCGCCGTGGCGGTGGCGCTTCCACCATTTCCTGGTAACCTCCATCGAAGTCTTCTCGCTTTCTGTTCTGAACTCGAATCGAATTAAGCCGACACCATTGCAGTGCAAGGAAATTATGGTTTAGTCCCTTGTGTTTAAGAGGAGTTCATTTTGGTCCACACTTCTAAACTTTTTCAATTGAATTGCACAAGGGATGAGTGTTTTATTGAGTCAAATCATGAGACATTTACAACTTATAAATTTATTGAATCGAATTTGAGTCATAATAAAATCAAATTGATTTGGATTCAAATTAACTCAAATATTATTTCTTTAAATAAAAATAAAATAACTAGTTTATATAATATAGTTGTTTATTATTTTTATAAATAAAATATTAGAAGTAATAGTTAAAATATATATCGGACAAATTGATAGGTATGACACATTTGAAGCCCAATAAAATTCACTTAATTCATTTTTTCTAATATAATTCTCAATTTAGTAGGGAATTCAAGTTAGCTTGAGCTCGTAATCGAATACTAGCTGAATTGAGCCAATGCGACTCAAAATCGAGCTGAGCACGATAAATCTATAATCAACAAACTACGCTTAGCTCAAGCGCGATTCGTCAAGATTGATTATTCTCTGAGTAACATCAAAATCTGAATGAAACTATAAAAGGTAGAATGTTAAAGCGGAGATATAATAAACAGAGTAAGAACCCAAAGAGCTCAGGGCTACTACTTTACAAATGGCTGAGAAATTTGAATTTCTAGATGATTCTAACTCGATTTTCAGTTGAGTTGACTCAATGCTGTTTGAGTTCGATACCTGTTCAAACTGACTCAGCCCATCATGCAGAAAACCTCTCCTATAGTCTTCATGCTTTAAGCTTATGAATGTAGAAGGATAAGTACAAGAACCCCACCATATTGGGGACAATCCACTGCATTAAGTTCAATAGGCCGGCGATTCTAATAGAACTCGTTCAATTTTTAAATCGAATAGAAATGCCTTGAACAATTTCAAATCGAGTTTGGTCATATCATTTACTTGGAAAAAAAAATTTGAGCCCAGCTCAACTCAGAGAGGATGAGTTTTTTTCAGAGTTGCAAAAAAATCTGAATATGTACATAATGCAACATCATATTTCAGAAACTAGAAGATGGGTACACTGGTAAAGCAGCAGATGTAATAAACAGGAGAGTTGACTTCCAACCAACTCTAACTCAATTTTGAGATGAGATGACTCAAACTCGAAGCCATATGAGTCCGAGGCCAGTTCAAACTGACTCATACATGCTCGAGTTTGTCTAGTTGTCAGCCTTTACGACTCTATCTGTGATTAGAAAGCTTAATCTCATGAAATTTAAGAGCTATTTTGTTGAATGGAATTACCTACCAATAATCTAAGCAAGAACATATTCCATCCTTGAAGTGGTGAAACCTACTCCCATCCCTCACAACTATCTCCCTACCAAACACCTTTGAAACCATCTTACTAAACTCATGACAATCTGCACAAACCCTCAAATTCTTTATGATTCGAATCGGCAAGCCCAGCTCGACAATCATCAAGCCATAAGCAATTGCTAACCTTTCGCTGTGCACCTTAACCGCATGTACCTTCTCCTCATCCTCAATATCATGCAAGACTTGTGAGACATTTGCCAAATAACCAGCCTCCACTATCCTCTCCTCAATCATCTCTAATGTCTTGTAGATCTTAAGGGACCCCTTGTGGACCAAATCATTTGCAAGAAACTTATGAACCTTCCCATGAACCTCAATTAAGCTCCATCCTGCCACTTTATTTGTTCCCTGAATTGACATCAACTTCCTAACCTCAATAACATTTTTCCATTGCCTTGCCTTAGCATATAAGCTAGCCAAAAGAACATAATGCCCATCATGCCCAGGCTCCAGCTCAATCAGCCTTTTACCAATCATGATACCCAGCTGCACAAGCCCATGCATTTTACAAGCTCCTAGAAGAGTTCCCCACAACACGGGGTCTGGTGGGATGCTCATCCCCTCGATCAATTCAAGGGCTTCGCGTACAAGGCCTGCACGACCGAAGAGATCAACCATGCAGCCATAATGCTCCATCTCTGGCTCGATACCATAATCTCTCACCATTGCTTCGAAATACCGTCGGCCTTCGCCAACTAAACCAGCACGGCTGCATGCATTCAAGACGCCGACAAATGTCACGTTTGTGGGGTGGAGTCCTTCATCAATGAACCTCTGGAAGAGGTTGAGTGCTTCCTTTCCTCGCCCGTGAGAGGCCATACCGCATATCATAGAGTTCCACGCAAACACATCCCTCTTTGGCATTTCATCAAACACATGACTGGACAGCTCAATGCAGCCGCACTTTGCATACATGTCCACCAATGCCGTCCCCAAGGCCATTGTCATGGGAAATCTACAGCTCTTTACGATTGAATGAACAAATCTTCCATGTTCAAGTAAGCCAAGCTGTGCCGAAGATGAAAGAACGGTGACCAAAGTGGCCTCATTTACTTCCAACCCCCTGCCAACCATTTCTCTGAACAGATCAAGCCCCTTCTCCAATATCCCATTTTGGGAATAACCCATGATCATGGTGCTCCAGGAAATAACGTCCCTTTCGGGCATTTCATCGAACATCTTCTCCGCAGCTTCAATCTGCGAGTCCCTCACAAAGCCAGCCAACATTGCGTTCCAAGAAACAACATCACGGCAATTCGAACACTCATCAAAGACCTTTTTTGATTCCGACAACTTATTGCAAGCGCTGTAGAAGCTGATCAACGCATTTCTCGTATGCAAACCTTGGGAAAACCCGAGCTTTACCGCATAAGCATGAACCTGGGCGCCTTCAAAGAGACGAGGGTCCCTGCTGCAGGCCTGGAGGAGGAAAGGGAAAGTGTAGTTGTTTGAAGGCACGCGAGAGGTTCGCATATTGGAGAAGAAAACGAGGCTCTGCCGAGGGGATTCGCCGCGGGCAAGACAACGCAGGAAGTTGTTGGCGGCGAAGACGTTGGGCCGCTCAATCTGACGGTAGACGGACTGGATATAGGGAATTGGCGGAGAAGGGGAGAGTCCGCAGGCGGCGAGGAGGTGGCCCATGGCAGCGCGGCTGGCGGCGAGGCCGAGGGCCACGAGCTGGGCATGGGTCTGAAGGATTTGGGGGAACGAAGGGGAGGGTGGGAGGGAGGAGAGAGGGTGAAGTGAGGAGACGGTGGAGTAGAGCGGAGCGGCATGAGCAGCTGGCGGGATTTGGAAGCCATGGCTGTTGAGTTTGAGCGCGGAGCGCATGAAGAATGAGGCATTATACTTACTATACCTAAGGAGGTTTAAGTTATATTGAATAATATAATAAACTTGTTGTTAGTTTGAGATTATCTGTCTATATTTATTATTATTATTATTATTATTATTATTATTATCAAACTATATCTATATTAAAATTATATATATAAGTGATGAATATAAAAATAAACAAAAAATTATTTTAATAATATAATTTTTATTTTATTATTATTATATATTTTTTATTATAAAAGAGACGTGGCGCTCTCTTATTTGGCGCGGAACGATTCGGGCGCCGAACGCACATATTTCTTTACTTAAACTCGCGCGTGGATTTGGATTAGGGTTTAAGGGAATCTGCGCAGCTTGTGACAGGGAAGGTGTAATCATGGACCGAGACCTCTCCCTTGGTAGGGAACTTCGAGTTCGCCTTCAGCTCGTGGAACTTCTCCGACCGTGTTCTGCGAATCGAGATCATTGCCGGACCTTCAGAGATTAAATATGGCGGGGAGGCTGTGGCGGCGTCGACGACTGTGCTTGGCGAAGAAAACGCCTGAGAGAGCATAATAAGAATGGAAAAAAGGTCTGCTTACTTAGCGCTACATTGTGTATTTCCACGCCTTAGTTGGAGTTCTAGTTATCTCTTCCATGTCGATGTTGCTATATGATGCTCTTGAATGTTAGTGAAATCTCTTCTGAAGTTTTTTATTGTTGTTAACACGTGGTTTCAGCGCTGCATCCCTGCCGTACACGTGGCGCCTAGCTGGCTTTTTGCCTTCATTTCTTTTAACTAATACATTTCTCTGTTCTCACATGTCAGACCTCAGTCAAACCTCGGACACGAGGGTTCAACCAAACCTCGTCCACGATAAGCCAGGACCATCCCTGGTAACATCGTCCTCGGTGTTACAAAACAGTGCCTGTCACAATCAAGTTTGGTCCGATCGTGTCATTCCCCATACAAAACGCTTTTCCCAGACCCGCAAATCAAGGATCCACATGCCCCAGCTGTCACGGATCCCCAGAAGCAGTACCAATATTAAAAGTTAGCATCCTCCTTTTGCTGCTTTTGGTCCCTCTGGCGGCAAACAAATGGCGCGAACCCAGAGCTTGTTCACCTCCTTTTCTCCGGAAAATCAGGATAAAGCCGCACCATCCGCTACCTACAAATTCCTCTGAACAGTCTTCATGAAGACGGACCGGAGATCAGAGAAGAAAGAATCAGCAAGAGCGGTCAAAGTGCAAGCAGCTTCCCTGGTTCTCCCATTCCCATTGTATTAGAGCCCCAACTGAGAAGCTCTTTTCCTCTCTCTCCCTCTTTTCTTTTCTAAGCATTGTATTAGCCTTAACGGCTATTTTTTTCCTTTAGTGAAACTTCTTTGCTGATCGCTCGGTAGACATAGGGGATTTCCTCCCTGAACCACCTTAAATTTTTGCGTGCTGTTCTGGATGCCTCGAACTCTTTTGCTCTCTCTCTCTTAAGCCTCCACCAACAGGCTTACCTTTCTGCGCGCCGCCGTCTCTTGGAGCTCTCTCTTTTTTTTGGTATTTTTTGGGATCTCTTGCATCCTATGTCAATATCTTCTGGTGCTTTTATTGAGACTCTGGGAAGATGGTGGCCAGAACGCGTCGAACCAACTCCGCTGCTTGTAGCACGCATGCAGGAGAACCTTCCGTTCAGGTACCGGACGACAGGGCTTTGGCCTCAACTTTTCGGCGTCACGCCGAATCTGCTTCCTCCTCCAAGGGAACCCGTGTCTCAGAACTTCAGGGGATGCTGGCGAATCTTACTGACCTGGTTACTGGCCTCACAGCCTAACAGGCCGTGATTCTCAGGCAAACCCAGCCAGTATGCGCAGTACTTTCTCTCCCGCAGGTCACGGCGGCCCCTGCTCCTCTCCCACGGCGGCTCCTGCACCTCTTCCGCCGGTTGCGGCGGCCCCAGAGCTTCTTCCGCCGGTAGCGATGACCCCTATACCCCCTCCTCTGGTCGCTGAGGCTCTTGCTCTCGCGCTTGCTGTCGCAGCACCTTCCATTCAGACGTCTGGCTCTTCTCAATCGCCCAGACGCCCCTTTCGTCTCTAGGAGGTTCACCAGAATCCTCTTCCACCATGTCCGCTACCACAGTCTGCTTTTTTTCCACCTGCCTTCCCTCCTTTCCTTGCCAGAAGAGATCCCCTCTTTCCAGGCGTTCAGGCCCCTCATCATGGGCCTGACCCCTTCTTTGGACCGATGGATGATAATGCTCCTTTTACCGATGCCATCCGGCTGGCCCCAATCCCAGAAGACTTCAGGCCGCCCAGGCTTGAGGCCTACAGAGGTGCGACCGACTCCTGCGAACACGTTCAGGGGTTTGAGGCCGCAGTCCGTTACCGCCAGCCAGACGAAGCCACTAAGTGCCACCTCCTAGCCAACATTTTGAAAGGGGCGGCATTTAGTTGGTTCATCAAGTTGCCCAGGGGTCACATCTCCTCCTACGAACACTTGAAATGAGAGTTGATCGCCCGTTTCATCGGTCGGACCCGAATGGTCGTCTCCGACATGGTGCTCGCCAACATTAAGCAGGACGAGAGGGAAAGCCTCCGGGATTACACCAATCGCTTCTTCACCGCCACGGCAGAAGCTGAAGATGTCGACCCTGCGGTGGCCATGCACAATTTCTGAAGGGGACTCAAAGTGGGGGATCTGTCTAAATCCCTGCAGCTGGCCAAGCCTCGGAGTTACCCAGAGCTGGTGGCCAGAGCCAGCCAATTTATGCTCCTCGAGGATGCTGAGTCCTCTCCCCCCGATGTTTCTAAAGTCAAGCAGGAGAAGATAAAGAGGAAACATCGGGGTGATGAACCCCCGACCACGAAGATACACATAGCCAAGAGTCGTGATCGAGATGAGGGGAAGCCACGACACATTCAGCCCCAGAAGCATTTCTTCTCTCGGACGCTTCCTGAGGTCTATGCAGCGGCCGTTAAACAAGGGTGAGTTTGACCTGCCGGACCCAAGCCAACGCCTCTGGTCGGAGTGGATCCCGACAATTATTATGAGTTCCACGAGAACTACGGGCACAAGCTTCACAAGTGCCGTGGCCTCAGAGCTTTGCTCGACAAACTGGCAGATCAGGGCAAGCTCGAAGGGTTCATGCAGATGACGCCGACCTTCACTGCTGCCCAGAAAGGAAAGGCCCCCGAAGCTACTGGGGCTCCTGCTAAAGCCCTGCCGTCTCCAGGTCCCAGCCAACAAGGGCGTCCTTACCCCCCTGCCGCCAGGACGATCAATGTCATCTTCAGCATTGACCCTGCTACTGCTCGCCACCAAGAAGCCGAGGTCGGCGGTATCTCTGAGCAACATTCTTCATCCATCCCACTTACCTTCTGCCAGAAGGATCTCCCCTACCAGGGCAATATACACAACGATTCGATCGTAGTCGTTGCCCGCATAATTGATTTCGATGTTCGACGAGTGCTCCTCGCTCTGGGAGTGCCTCCGACATCCTATTCGAATCCGCCTTCCTCCAGATGAGACTCAAGGAGGTAAACCTCCTTCGTACTGGAACCACCTTACTCGGTTTCTCCGGGGAGAGGGTTCAACCTCTGGGATTCGTTGCCTTGTCCGTCTCCTTCAGCGATGACAACGGCTACGCCATGAACATGGTGAACTTCGCCGTCATCAGAGTTAAGTCAGGCTACAACGCCATCCTCGGAATGACACTCAATTCCTTTGGGATGGTGATTTCCACGCCTCACCTCTGCGCGAAGTTCCCCACCCCCAGCGGCGTTACCACCAGAGAAGATGCCAGGCAGGCTATCTGGTGTTTCCAGATCGCCGCACAGCTCGTCGTCGATCAACTGGATCCCAGGGAGTCTAAACCAGTTGTACCACAGGAGGGGATCATCAATGTAATCTTGGGGGGGGGGGGAAGATTCTTCCAAAGTTGTAAACTTGTCCTCTTCCATGAATGATAAACAGCAGGCGGAGATCACTGTCATGCTTTCTGAGTATATTGATGTCTTCGCATGGTCTCCTGAAGATGTTTTAGGCGTTGACAGGGCTTTCTGCGAGCACCACCTGAACATATCTAATACTGCCTCCCCTATAGCACAAAAGAAAAGGGTAATGGCAGGGGAAAGACAGAACGCTATCAAAGAAGAGGTCAACAAACTACTTGGAGCCGGCTACATCAGGGAAGTTCAATATCCCCAATGGCTCACCAACGTCATCATGGTGAAAAAGGCCAACGAAAAGTGGAGGATGTGCGTAGACTTTCGCACATTAAATCAAGCCTGCCCCAAAGACACTTACCCTCTCCCACGCATCGATACGATGGTGGATCGTACCTTCGAATACGAGGTTATGAGCTTCCTGAAAGCTTTCTCTGGTACCATCAGATTCGGATGGCCAAAGAAGATGAAGAAAAAACTGCCTTCATCACTGACTTCGGCACATACTGCTACAACGTCATGCCCTTTGGTCTCAAGAATGCCGGCGCTACTTATCAACACATGATTGATACCGTCTTCAGGGACCAAAGGGGGAGAAATCTTGAAGCATATGTCGACGACATCCTAGTCAAGAGCGAAACCTTGGAAGGGCACCTCGGCGGCCTCAGGGAGACACTTGACAGCCTCCGAAGGTTTAACCTCAAACTTAATCTTACCAAGTGCACCTTCGGCGCGGCCTCAGGGAAATGTTTGGGCTATCTAGTCTCATCCAGAGGAATAGAAGCCAATCCAGATAAAATCTCGACGATCCTAAGCATGCCCTCTCCTAAAACGACAAAAGAAATTCAGAAACTGGCAGGACGGATCAACAGCCTGGGCAGATTCATTTCAAAAGCTTGGGATCGATGTTTGCCATTTTTTCGATGCCTGCGCAACAACAAGGGGGGTCAGTGGACCGACGAGTGCGAAGCCGCTTTCACAGAACTGAAGAGATATCTTACCTCGGTCCTGATATTAGTAGCGCCAAAGGAAGGGGCGATCCTGTCTTTATACCTTGGTGTCTCTGATACCACGGTCTCGGCGGTTCTCGTGGACGACGATAAGGGGGTACAACATCCAATCTTTTATATCAGCCACATACTCCTAGATGCTGAAAGCTGGTACCCCACACTGAAAAAATTTTCTCTGGCTCTCTTGGTGACGGCGAGGAAGTTACGCCAATATTTTCAGTCCCACACTATCCAGGTTGTCACTGATCAACCGCTCCTGAAAATACTGCACACTCCTGAGGTCTCGGGAAGGCTACTTAAATGGTCCATTGAGCTAGGCGAGTATGACATCAAATACGTCCCGCAGACACAGTCAAGGCTCAGGCACTGGCAGACTTCGTCGCCGAGCTTTCTACTTCGGAGCCACCGCTTGCCAGATATCGGACAAACCTCTGGTCCCTTCATGCCGATGGTGCATCTGGATCGCAGTCCCAGGGGCTGGGATTCTCCTAACCAGCCCAATGGGAGCCACCTGCACCAGGCCGTGACACTTCAGTTCAAGGCTACAAACAATCAGGCGGAGTATGAAGCTCTCATTGCAGGGCTGAACTTCGCACTCAGTATGGCTGTGAAGTGTATATACTAGTGACTCCCAACTGGTCGTCAACCAGGTGAATCGTGCATTCGAAAAGAATGACGAAGTTCTGAAAAAATATTTGCAACAAGCCCAATTCTTGATCTCTCAGTTTGAAAATTTCTCCCTGACGCATATTCCCAGAGAAGAAAACCAAGTGACAGATCGGCTCGCAAAGGTAGGGCTCCCCGACCTCCGCCGAACTCAAGTATTTGAAAGACCCAGTTTCGAATGCGCAGAAATCCACTCTGAAGAGCATCCGCCTTGCTGGATGGACAAGATCCTCAATTACCTGAAAGATGGGACCCAGCCCGACAACAAGCAAGAGGCGAAGAAACTGAAGCTTGACTGCGCCAAGTACACCCTCATCAATGGGGAGCTTTACAGAAGGTCTTATGCCAAGCCCCTCACCAAGTGCTTGAGGCCTGAGGAAGCCCAAGAAGTCATGGAGGCTGTGCACAAAAGGGAATGTGGAACTCATGCTCGTGGCAGAAGTCTGGTTATGCGAATCCTACGCCAGGGATTCTTCTGGCCAAATATCCACAAGGATGCTCAGGTGTTTGTGAAGAAATGCTCTCAATGCCAGTACTACGTTGACATGCATAGGCAGCCCGTCGGCTATCTCAAACCCATCAATTCGTCTTGGCCCTTCGCTATTTAGGGGCTGGACTCCCTGAGCTCAATGCCTACGGCCATGAGGAACTACAAGTGGATACTAGTGGCTGTCGACTATTTTACAAAGTGGATTGAGGCTAAGTCACTTACTCATCCTACTGCTCAAAATGTCGAGAATTTCCTATGGGCTAACATCGTCTGCAGATACGACATACCGATAGTGATTATCACAGACAATGGTACCCCGTTTGCTAATCAGCGGGTCCATGACTTTTGTGGCAAACATCAAATCAACCTCAAGTATACATCCGTCTGGCACCCTCACACCAATGGGCAGGCAGAAACCGCTAACAAAAACATTCTAAATATCTTGAAGAAACGTCTTGACGGCACCAAAACCTGCTGGCTAGAAGAACTATCAGGCGCTCTCTGGGCTTACAATACAGCATCTTTCGAAGTTATTCAGGAGTCTCCCTTCTCCCTTTTATTTGGGATGGACGCAGTCATACCAGTTGAGCTAGAACACTTCTCCCCCAGGGTAGAAACCGCAGCCAACTTCATTCTCGAAGATCTGCAAACCTGAATGGGTGAAAACGATGATTCACGGCGTGTCGATCTGGATCTCTTGGAGTAAAAAAGAGATTTGACCGCACTCAAGCGTCTGGAGTACAAGCGCCGGGTTGAAAGGTATTTCAACCGCAAGGTTAACCCCAGGACTTTTGTTCAAGTAGACTTGGTACTCAAACGGCGGCTTCTTGTTGGCAGCAATTTGGGAGTTCCCAAGTACAATGTCCCCTAACAAACAATATTTGACGTGTCACTTTTGCTAATTCTAACAATTTCAAAGTTGCCTGATGTGTTAGACGAAAACAGTTCTTTTTGGCTTGCTATATGATAGGAATCTCCAAAGTCAACAACTCGTACTATGTTGTAGCAAGATAGGCACCTACCTTTTCTTCAGCAATCGATAGCACTACTAACTAATCTTCGATCGTGATTGTGGTGCCAACACTATAAAATAGATTTGCAGGTCTTTCATCTTCATTCTTTTGGTCCCTTTTCCATTTGTCATTCTCTCTTCAAGTGCCT
>JAEMOT010000558.1:2971-47098 GCA_019297695.1 Apostasia ramifera
TCTCGGGCACAAGGGTACGAGGTAATGCCTGTCACGATCAACTTCACCTAACCGCGCCGCTCTCCGTACGGGCGCTCTTCCCAAACGGAGGTGCCAGCATTTAAAGTCATCATCCTCCTCGTACAGCTGCGGACCTCTCCGGTGACAGACAAGCGGCGCTCAGAGCTCATCCATCACCTTCTCTCCAGAAAATCGGGGTGGAGCTGCACACGCCACATGGTTATAAAAACCACTGAACAGTTCCATAAAAAAAAAAGGAAAAGCGGGAAAAGGAAAAAAGAAAAAAGAAAGGAGAGAAAAGAGGACATAAGGTGAACAAGAGCGACATAGATACAAGAAAAGAGGAGGATTTTCCCAACTGTAACAGGACTCCGGTTGAGGAGCACCTGACTTCTTCTTCTTCTTCTTCTTCTTCTTCTTCGACTCTTCTCAAAGCATTGTACAGCCTTAAAGGCTATCATTTTTTATTAGTGGAACTTCTTCGCTGACCGACCGGTGGACGTAGGGGATTTCCTCCCTGAACCACCTTAAATCTCTGTGTGCTTTTCTGGTTGCTTCGGACTAAATCTTCTCCCTGAGCCTTTATTAACAGGCTCGTCATCCCTTTGCGCGCCGCCGTCTCCCGGAACTCTCTTTCTTTGGTGTTTCTTGGGATCCCCACATTCCTACGTCAACAGTTGCAGAGTTATGAAATCCTAGATCGAACGAAACAAGGAAGCAATTGGAATGAGATTCGTCTGCTCTTGCGAAGTAGTCATAATCCTTCGCACAAGTTCTATAAATCCCCTTACATTTTACTGGAACAGAGAACACCAGATCGGAACTTGAAATCAAAATACTCGCTAATAAACGATCGCTATCTGCATACGATGCCTACAGCCGGCTGCGGGGGTGAGGCCGGAAGGCGAGATGAGAAGTTCCGGGATCGGAACTCCTCCCATGAGACGGCGTCATCCTCCCCTCCCTGATCGAAATTGAGCGCGTAGCTGAGCGGATCGTACCTGAACTCGCTGCAATTGCGCCGTGAAGGCTTCCCAATGCTTGCGAGCAGTCCCTTACAGCGACTCTTTATCTCCGGAAAATCGCTCGCCTTCGATCTTATCCACGCCCTCACCGACGGCCGCCCCTCCACTGACTCCAATCCTCGGAAGCAGCACGAGGAGCAGATGGTCGATCGGGTCTTCCGCCTGCCTGACAGAGAAGAAGGCAATGGCTCCTCGTAACGGTGGCGGAACTCCATCTCCGATCGGAGAATTAGGTTTTCAGAAGACAGGAAAATGGATCTTGAGAACAGGCGGGGATTGCCGTTTTATAGCTTCTGCGAAGAAGAAACGCGCGTGAAAAAGAAAAAATAAAATTCATTCATTCAAAAATAAAAAAAAGTAAAATGACGTAAACATCCTTAACTTAATGTAAATTACATATCTGTATCTCAATTTCTTTATATGCCAAATCTGCACAAATATAGCAAATTAATTATGAAAAAAATATTATTTTATTATGTTTATAAATATATATTTGAGTTTTTTATATAAATTTGTGGTTCTATATATAATTTATTTTTTGGCAAAGTTTTATATATAAATTAAGATTTAGGATTCAAATATGTTATTTATAAGTGTTTATTAGAGATATATAAACTTGCTGACAATTAGAATGTAGAGATTGTGTATCAAATTCAGAAATTTTAAAATTTTAAATTCAGATATTTTAAATTTTACTTCAATTTAATTTGTTCTAAATTAATATAATTTAAAAATAACTTTAAAATTATATAAAAAGATAGATGTAGTTTTTTTTTGGTAAAATTCATATATATAGAAAATATTTAGGAATAATTGCAAATGTAATTTCAAAATTATTGTTATAGAAAATAAAGAAAAAAATTATAGTTATAATAATGCTTAAACACATTTTTAATGTAGAAAAAGTTTTGAAGGAGATAAATTTTGAATAGCATATTTTATTTTTATGAATTTAAATGAATTTAGAGATCTGAAACACTGCCTCAGGAGATAGGATGGAATTACTCCTAAGTCCTAATAATTAAATAAATTTAAATTAATGGGGGAGTTAGGATTTATGTTAAATTGCCGACTAATGCCAGCCCAACAGGCTACAGCAGCTCTCCATTTGGCGTAGCGGAAGATACCGCGTAAGGGGCAAAGGCGTCATTTTGCGATTAGTATCTTCGTCTTCTGCGGTGATTATAAGGATCATTATCTTCGATCACCGAAGGATACAGCTATTGCTTACCTAAGGTTAATATTAGTAAATTTTGAACATAATACTTGGCATAATTAGATGAAAGAATAAGATTTTAAAATCTATAATTTTAATATTTGAAAGTTAATTATAAATATCATGAGAGACATAAAAAATATACATATAATGAAAATCACATTTCAATTAGAGTGCATTAAAGAAGAGAGGCATTTTGTCCAAAAGAATTTTTTAAAAATCACAATTTTCATCTTAAAGGACCTAATAAAAAAGTGAAATAACGCTCAGGGACCTAAAAACAACACAAAGTTGAATCTAGGGACTTAAATAACAGATTTTAAAAAATTGGGATCAATCTATAATATACTTTCATTTTAGGGAGGCTCAAATGCAATTTATCTTTAAAAATTTAATAAAAATTTAAAATTTAGTTTACCTTATCTCTTGCTTTCTCTTCAGTTTATACTAAAAATTTAAATTTATAAAATATAAATATTAATATTTTAAAATTATATTTTAAAAAATTAGTAATTATATTTTAATTAAGATTAAAACTATACAATTTTTGTAATCTTAAAATTTTAAATTAAAAAATTTTAAAAAATTAAAATTAATTTGACCCGCATTTTCGACTATAATCACAAGAAAAACCTTGTAATTTGTATGTTTTAAGGGATTTTCTTGCAATTAGGACATGAGTTGCATACGTAATTAATTAATTATGGTTAAAGGGAGGTAGTGGAGAAGAAATGTGGGCCCAGTCCATTCAATACCTTTTGGATTAAGCAATTAACGAAGTGTTTATTTGTATCAAATAATTATTTTATTTCACTTTTACTCCTTATGAAATAGTTATTCTCATATTTATTTTAAAAAAATTGCTATTCTATCGAAATTACTGTTCTACATTTTATGGAATAGTATTTATTTTCTCTGCTCCAAAAATAGCTATTGCTTGATTATTTTTTATGAACTTAAAAATATTATTCTAAAATTATCATTATTCACACACATATACACATACACGTACACATATATATATAAATATATATGCATCTTTATATATATAGTATGTGTATATATATTTATATAAGTTATATTCATCTAATTGTTTGCATAAAATAAAATTTAATAATAAATAATATAAAATTTTATTAAGTTATATTTATAAGTATTTTAGTATTTTTTTTTCTACTTTTTATTTCATCCAAGTAAATAAAAAAATTGTCATTATATTCCCTTTAAAATGATAATTTCATTCATATGTGTTAGAACAAAGTGGTATTAATGTTAATGGTTCTGCTGAGCTTTTTACAGATCAAGTAGTTCATGCAAATTGTGCTCTCATGAGTTTTATTTTTTTTTAACGTGGTTGAAAAATTATAAGAGAAAATGACTTTTACTATAGCTCCTGGTGGTTAAGTAGCCTCTTTGAGAAGCATGTGCTTGAATGATCCGTTAAATAAGAAAAAATTTAATATTGAATGAATTCTCGGGAAAAGAGATTTATTAAAAAATATATATAGAGAATTATCCCACATTAGATATGCAACACAAATTATGGTGTTAACATATAATTCATGATCTTTACCTATTGGCTTAGGCTTTTAGGTTAATAGATATTTATTAATCGTATATTAAGCTCAACTTAAGCTCCCCCATGATAACTCTCCTAACACTATAAAATTATAATTCTATTCCAATATTATTTTATTTCATGAAAGTAAATGTACTGTAAAAAATTTTTAGCCTGAGTTTTAAGTTAGATTACCAAATTTTAATGAGGATTTTATTCAAATTTTAATCAAAAAACTTTTAATCCCAACTCTAAATTTTAATCCCGGTGCATGTTATAACAAATGAGTTGGTATCAAAAAGAATTCTAACATGTTAGTCATGTAGTTTTAGGTTTTAATTTACTAAATTATCTAAATAAATTACTTTAATATATTGAATAACAAAAAGAACACAAATTTATGTGAAAATTATTGAGAAAAAGGAAAAAAACTAACATGCACAGAAACAGAGAATAATTTTTTATTAGGAGGTTTGATTGCAAGCAGACTGACTTTTAACTCGAGGAACAGTAGATTTCATCGAACTCAATCTAATCCGTCTTGTGCCTTAGAACGACCCAATATTATAGTTATACGATCACCGCATATAGTTAAGTTGATTGTTGGCTACCAACGATCAATGCTACTAGAAAGAAGAGCTCCACGTACTAAAGTTTTGGTTGCTAAAGTCATAAAATTGGTTGTTGATAATGTTGAGCGATAAGGCATATCATTTACCAATAATTTGACCACTAATTTTTGACAATTGACATTTTATCGAACGTTAAAACTAGCAACTGAATAGACATTCATATGCATTTGCCGGTCCAATATAGCGACCAAATGATGACTTATTGGTTATCTATAATACTTAGGACATAAGAGAGCAGGAAATAATCATGTGATGCACCACACGTAATAATCTTTAAAATAAATAGATATAAAAATAAAGTGTTATATTGAAATCAAAATAAGTCTTCTTTTATGATATATATATATACTATTTTATTAATATTTTAAATTTATAATAAAATTTATTTTATATTAAATATAAATTTTAATATTAATAATTAAATTTATTTCACATCTATCATAAATCTCTTGATTTTAAAATAATTTTATATATTTAAATTAAATTTATAAATTAATATATATATATTAAAAATAATCCTCTAATCAAAATAGCCTAGAGCATCAGGCCAAAATTATTATATGATAGAAATAATTACACTCAGTTCCCTCAATTTAACGCTTCATGACGCACAAATCTACATTTTTAAAATTATAACATCGGGGTCTCTGAGTTTTAATAAAATATCACATGAATTTTTTTTTTATTTTTTTATTATTAAAATTTTTTAAAATTACCGTTTTATCCTTGCCCCTCTCTCTCCTCCCAATCCAGCGCACGCAGCAGCGGCCGTGAGGCTCGCGCAGCCCGCGCGCGTGCGCGGGATCGGAAGGAGGGAAAGAGAGAGGCTGGGGTGAAACGGTAATTTTATAAATTTTTAATAATAAAAAAATAAAAAAAACTCAGGAACCTGAGTGTAATTATTCCTTTATTATAAATTATAAAACTATTATAATCGGTGAGGTTTCTGGGATTGGGAGGACGGCTCCGCGTCTCACGCAACGCTGCGTCGACGCGAACAAGGAAGCGCGGGGTATTTTTATCATCGGTGCTAAACAGACAACGGAAAGCGAATGAATTTTTTAAAAGTCAACCCAAGGTAAGTACGTCATAATTCAATAATATTAAAATCTCATTATCTCAAATACGATTAAATCAAATCTCGATTTTGATCCAAATACAAAACCTGTTTGATAAAGAGAATTCTTTTGGAAAATTTTTATTTATTATAGAATAGAAAAAAAAAAAATTTATTTTAATATTAAGAAATCAAATAATGTTATATTAAATTCAAAATTCCCACTATGCAAAATAAGAAAAAAAAAGTTTAATTATCAGTGGAAATAAAACTAAAGGAGCATTTGATTCGATATTATTTTGACATTATATAATATTATTTAAATGTTATGATATTTAAATATTATTATTTAATTGGTATTTCTATAAATTTTTTAAAAAATAATTTAAAAATATTTTCAAATCAAATAATTATACTCTTCAGATAACATAATGTCAAAATTACACTGAATCAAATGCTCCTTAAAATTAAATCTATTTTCAACTAAAATATTTTTTATTTGTATATCAAAGGTAAAAATCAGGAATGGGGGTAAAAGTGAGTTGGATTTAAGAGTTCAGATCAAACTTTTTATTGAGTTAATGAGATATGCTATGCTTGAACTATTAATCATATTCGTGTAGATATAATTTTACATACGTACTTTTTTAAGTAAGATCATCCATTATATAAAATCGTAGAAAGTTATATACAAGCAAGTAAATCTCTTTTTGAATTCTAACTTTTAAGTTTGTTTATTTATAAGGTTAAATTTAACCAGATTAAAATTAAATTTGAATAAAAATTTTTTTTATTAAAAATTATAAATAATATAAAATAAAAATAATTATTATATTAAAATATGTGATAAATTTAATATAAAATTAATTATTATATCAAAATATATAAAAAATATGATATAAATTAATTATTATTTTAATAATATATATAAAATGTGAAATAAAATTATAAAATATATAAAAAAGATAATATAAATTAATTATTAATATTAAATTTTACATGTAATATATCAAATTAAAATTAAATTAAATTAATTTTTAACTTTAAAATAAACATGACCCAAAAGTGATCAACCTTTTATAGTAAATAGAAATTCATTTTAAATATACAATTATCACGTATAAGAATGTAATTGTAACTTGAATATATATAAATAAATAACTTAATTTCATTTAAAATACTTTTTATTAATTGTCATATGTAGTTATATACACTTCATATTCATATTCATATTATATATATTGAAAAATTATGGATATACAAACAAAAATCGAAAGAATTTTGAGCTCCAAGCATAGTTTAAGACTTACAGCACTATAATGGTGAAACAAGAAGGTAAACATAAAACCAAATGAAATATTTTGCAAAAATGCCTACAAACTAAGCAGACAACAAAAAATTGCAGAAATCCCCTTGACACTGCAGAAACACAGTTCACACACTTACTACACTGAACAAACAATTTGGATATTTACAGAAAAGACCCTTTTTTTTGCCCACAAGAGAGAAAGAAAGCAATTATGCTAAATTACAACAGAATATTCAAGCTCTAGTGGAAAGTGTTGCTAATTTAGATACCTCCTACAATTTCTAGAGTTGCAGAAACAGGGTATTTTCTTACCTTCATCTTCATGATTAAAATGGTAATCATAAGTGATCTCCTCCCCAGGATAAATATCCCTTTCTGCCAAGAAAATAACCTGCATTTTTTTTGTTTTTTGTTTATAGATAGTTAAAATCATTTACATTAATTTTAATGAAAATATAAAATGACGAAAAGAAAATAAACATGAAATTCCAAATACATAATAGATTGGCTTGGATAGCCATTTTGTTTGAAAATATAACAAAGAAATGAGTTCTATCCAAACAAAAAAAAGAAAAGAAAAGAAATGAGGAATATGATCATCTAAGTAAGCTACCATGGAAAATATAGTGCCCCTTAGTTTGGCTGAATTTATGGTGCCAGTTAGAGGATCAAGTTTCTTTAGTTATTTTGAGATGTGTGTATGATAAGAAAAATGTTTAATTATATTAAATATTGAGTAAAATGTGCAATTAAATTGATGAGAATATTAAAATCTGTGTAGAATATGAAATAATATAATCTATTACTTTTTTATACTGTATCTTGTACATGATATGAAATGAAAATTATTTTTATTGTTTGGAATTCATGTTTGAAGGAAATGTTTCATCAAACCAACTTCAGTTTGGTTCAATGCTATCCAGATGTTTGTCAATAGAAAATCAATTCAATTTCACATTCCTCTATTACAAATAGATGATATCTTTATGACATTTTTAAAAGGTAATCTTATAATTTTTATAATATTATATAGATATGTCATCCAAACAATTGTTTTTAGACATAATTATATACGGAACTAGATATGAAAGGAAACAAAGGTATACTGATCAAGAAATACAAATGCGACATAAGTTTGACATAGCAAAACAAAAGATTTGAACGTAGAATTACCTTCTTATCATTCCTTATTGATATTATTTTCGCGACGCAGTTTGGCTGACCAAAGTCAGGTGAAGAATTAGAACACGTGGCAGTTAACACATCAATGAACGCAAATACGAGATGTTGAAGTACCTGACATGAATGGTTTACAAATCGAGCAATACCCCCTTTACGAGTAGCATCAATGATGTGCTCCTTATCAATCCTGAAGAAGTAACATGCACTTTTACATTGTAATTGCCGTCCAGATTGGTACTCAGTTTCTCGCTTGTCTGCTACCCGGAGACCAACGACCTCGCCCACATATTCAACTACCTGCAAACGAATGAACATGTCTTAAGCAGGACCAAATCTTTTTCAGCATAACAAAGTTGTACAGTGAGCTGTATTACCATAGCTCCTTGAGCAATGAACTGGGACGTATAAAGCCCCAACGCATGAATGCCAGATTTGTATACTAGCAAATGCTTCCATCCTTTTATTAGCTTGTACCGAATGTATTCTTTCTGCCAAAGAAAGATTGAATATGTTAAATAAATGGTAAGCACCTGACATAAAACTTAAGCTTATAGGTTGATCCAAAAATTTTCATATTTTTACACGCATAGTTGATGTGAAAATTGACGTTAAGTGCTAAGTCAGTAAGAAAGAGAACTAAGGGCCCAAATCCAATGGATTCTTCCTTATATCCCATTTCAAACTGGGACAATGATAAAACAGACCAGCCAACATCTTTAACCGCATGGTCCAGCTGTCAAGATTGTGGCAATCATTAAACATCCTCCTGCGACCTATGAAAAGGCCATGCCTTCTCTTTGTAGGGGTCTCCCTCCCTCCCCCTCTCCCTCTTCATCTTCTTCTGTGTGTGTGTGTGGAAAAACCTTCCTCTCAAGAAACAAACAAGAAGATCGAGAGGTAGACTACAGGGTTCGGGGAGAACCGATCATTTCCTCATTCGTCATCAGGCAAAACTCCTTCACCTGAGCATTGTTTAAGCGTAATCCTTCTCCAAAGATCAACAAAGATCAGCTCTTTCTTTGATTTTGGCTTATCTCAAAATTACTACAGAATGATCTGGCTTCTACTATCCTCCCTCTTTTTTTGAAAGTTATTCCAAGAACACAATCCTTTCTCGTTCTTCTCCGGTCCTCACAATCTACAAATAGAAGAAGATATTTGCAATTTCTCTAAAGAATCACATCCAACAAAGCTTCTCCTATACTCACAATGGGGTTCAACTCCGCTGACTTTCACCGGCCTTCAGTTTGCCATCATGAGCCTTTAGCCAACACCTCAGACCATCATGGGGCTGTTCAGACCATTGGCGAGTTTTTGATGAGTTCCAGCTATCCTCCCCATCTATACTTATTCTCCCACTCACAAGTAGGTAAGGGTGTTAATATGGATCGAAGATTGAAAATCGATCGAAAATTGAATCGATTTTAGATCGAATCGAAATGGAGACGATTTAAATGAGCCGAATAATGAGCCAAAAGTTTGGCTCGGTAATAATTTCGAGCCGATTTTGAGTCGGGTAGACTCGGCTCGAGATCGGCTCAAAAAAATTGAGATTTGATTCATTTTCGAGCCAGCTCGAAAATGAATCGAAATCGGCTCGAAGTCGATTGGAATCGACTCGAGCCGACTCGAATTCGAACCCAATCGAGCTCGAGCGATTTCGAGTCGATCGAAATGTGATCAATCCGATTTCGAGCCGGTATTGGCTCGGCTCAAAATCGGATCGGTAACAGCCCTACAAGCAGGGAAGGAAGAAGCCTCCCAGTGGATTGGGTCAAATTGAACTAATTCAACTCGAATTCCTCAGTTAAAAATGCTTTTTGATTGGCAGGTGACTTGATTCAAGAAAATTATGTTTTAATCTAGCCCTCGTTATGACTAATGTACAATTCCTCATGTAAACTTTTACGGAAGCCCATTTTATATTGCAATTCTAACTCAATCAGGCCTATCAAAGTAGGATGATATCTCTAAACCATATAAATATGTTCTAGGATGTCACTATGATTTCTTTTATTTCTTCCAGTTATCTTTATTCATATTGAAATGGATGCTCCGTTCAATCTACGCCACTACATGCCATTCAAATTTGTCATACACCCTCATAAGCAAAGCTTATTTGCTTCATAACATGAGTCCATTTTGATGTAGGTTTTCTTTTAACAAATGCTCTAATAATTAAGGGATAATGAGGTTCAAACTTGAGATCTATGGCTCTAATACCACGTTAAATATATGATGACTAATTCTGCTAGAAGCTTTAGCTTATAAGATATGACACAAGAATAATCTTGCATTGCTACAAACATATTTATAGTATTAGAGGATTTGAACTCCGTTGTCATATAAATCTTTTTTATGTTGATCAAGAGGTATAAATCTCACAGATTAGAAGGTTAGTTTCATCCATACGAGCATCTCAGATAATAATTACCACAAAGATGAAGACAAATGAAAGTAGCATATAAATCTCAGAAAGAACTATAGGTTCCAAGAAGGTTAACAAAGTCATTTAAGACTCAAAAAATTTTGAAGGATTATAAAAAGCCATTGATGCTTCCACAATTTTCACTCAGTAAACAATGGAAGAACTAATAGAAAGGAATGGTCAAGACAATTATGGGACAGCTATACGTTGCTTAATAATCTTTTGCAGCCATCTAAGCCACAAGAAAAAGTGTGGGACTCTAAACAAAAAATAGCATAAACAAATTCATGAATTTACCCGAAGATCATAATCAACATCAGGACTTGCTGGTTTTACAACACTTCTTGAGCAAGATTTCTGTCCATTAATGTATACCCATGCATTAATCTGGACTTGGGAAACAATGCAAGCATCTCTATCACGGAAAGGTTTTCGATTGTTGGGGATGAAGCTTCTTTCATTTTTCCGACCTTTAAATCTCTAATTACATGATACGTAGAGATCAGTAAGGTAGAAAAAGACCAAAAAAGTCACATAAAAAGTATGAGCACCTCTGTCCGCGCGCAAGTCCAGTCTTTTTCTCTTCGCCTAACTGCTTCAGCACTCAAAGAGTGAACATCATCATCAGCATCATGATAATGTTTGCTTGCATGAAGTATACATCTCCCGTAGAAGCCTACCTTGTCATTGTCATCACCTTCTGTCTCACTTTGCAGTAATCCCTAGAAAAAAGCAGCAGATATCAAATCAAGGATTTCATGCTGTGATAGGTTCAACAGCAGTAGATGTAGAATGTGTGGGGAAAAAAGGAAGAAGAAAAGAGAGGAAGAATCACATAGAAAGAGAAAGAGGAGAGGAGAGGAAGAGAGAAATTCAGGAGGAAATATTATTCATTCAATTTATCATAATATGTGAAATAAATAGCAGTGGAGCAATTCATAGAGATTCTCCAATAAAGAAAAGGAAAATAATAAAACTAGTATAAAGGATGAAAATAAATTCCTAAATATCAAAGGAAAATTTCTAGAATACCAAAAGACAAAATATAAGCTATTTCAAATTAAAAAAATTCTAAATTTAAATAAAGAAACCATGAATCACGCTAATAATAATATATAATTAAAGTTTCTTTTAGGCCTCTAATGGATTGACATCGATAATACTAACTTGAAGAGCAAAATATTATAATCAAAGGGAGTGAAACAAAGAATTAGAGATGGGTTTCAAAATATATTTACATACAACATATAATATAATTTAAACCTATCTCAAATGATACAAATGGGGAAAGACAAGTCTAGCATAGATCTACAAATTGTCCCGTGAGACAAGTATGGGTTTCAAAACTCGCCATAGATTTGGGGTGGGAATAGGACAGAATAATGACTAATAGGACAAGTTAGGGTTTTACTAGATGAGGCCCATCCACCTCATTACCATCCTCTTTTCTCTATGTCCCTTTGCACCATAAATTTTGCCACCCTACTTGAAAATTATGGTGAAAGTGTGGTTCAAACCTGAGATCCTCTAATTCCCAAGCAAGCTTCTTCCCTATTGGGCTAGAAAAACACCACATTGCTACCCTACTTAGGATGCTAGAATCAAGGGGATTTTCTTTCTTTTCTAATACTTCATTTTGAAAGGAGAAGTACGGATAAGTAGATTTTGTAATAGAGAAGGCAAAGGAACAAGTCCTTCATGCCTTAATTTAAAACACAAAAATTGCAAAAATATGATTCAGCATTATCAACTCCAGCTTTTAAAAAATTCAATCAAGGTAATAAAAAGATAACATAGGTCAACAGCATACTAAGCAAATTTTCTAGCAATCCAAACCAAGCACAAAATAATATCCCAGCTATTTGCAAGAAATTTTCTACGTTTTGAGTAAACACAAAGATGATCAGTTAATGTTGTAATGTTATTTCTCAACAGAATATAAGAAAAGATTCAAAGTCAAAGAGACAGTACCAATATTAGATCAACAACCTCGGAAGCATGAGTCCATTCACATTTGTGAAGGAACGAATGATACCAACATATGTAAAGCAATTCAAATAAAAAAAAAACATATGTAAAGCAATTGAGTTATAAGATGAACTTATATACATACCTTCTGATGGGCACACCAAGGATGGAAATAGATAGAACAATTTGTAACTCTACACTTAATGCATGAACCCCCCGGACGGTTACATATAGAGCAAACCTGAATAAAAAATTGCACAACTATGAATTGACAATGCATTTAAAAAAAAGATTATGTAAATCAGCACAACAACCTATAATTGGATTTGAAAGTACTAACTCAACTCTAGCCCAACCTACTTTAAAGAAGTGACCAAAAATGTTATGATAAGAATGTGAAAAAGAAACATTCAAATGAATCCTACATTATTTTTCTTAGAAGGTGAAGCACCAGATACATCAAAAGAGCTCATTGTGTTAACATTGGGGCATCGTGTACCAGGTGTCCAGAGACCACACACCACATGTACCCACTGCATGACAGATGGATCAAGTGCTCCAGCAATTACGCTGTTAAACACTTGAATTTTATTTGGAAAAGAATATGGCTCTTGAGCTATGCTCTCCTGGCAATGCTTAATCATGTTCACAGCAGTATCTGGATTGACTTCGGAGCTCACTAAACCCACAGCAGGAGAAAAGTTATACTCAGACTCTAATAAACTTGGCCCTCGGTCTTGATAATCAGCTGCTCCAAATTTCTTAACGGGCTTCTGAGAATTGTATCCAGTAGCAATTTTCCAAGCTTTCAACAAACTTCTCACAATATTTGTGCATTTCAGTGCTCGTGTCATTGCTCCATCCTCATATCCACAAAGAACACAAGCCTACAAATACATTGTTTAAAAAAAGAAAAGATGATTCATTAGAAAAATGTGACAAGTTATTGCGGCTGTAACTTCTAGGAACCAATTAACATCAGGGCGTAAGGGGCACTAGTATATTCATAAGCATTTCCAAGCTTAAGGGGACACTTACAAGTACATTCATATGCATTTCCAAAATCAACTCACTGCTGCATTTACAATCCTCTAACAATGCACACAGTTATCAATCTTCACAAACCAATGAACACAATTATAAGAAAATATCTTTTGAATTGAGAATATCAGCTCTATGTTTTATACAGGCTGACTAGAGTAATAATAAACAATAAGACAAAGATCATTTTTCTTCTCCACATTTTCACTTTCAAGACCTGATTACCTTTGAGTTTTACCCTCATCCCAGAACCCTATAATAAATATCCATGTTCTTCTCCGTTAATCCTTATTTACATTCATGGTTACAATTATGGCCTCCTATGTGACAACCCTATTCGCCACGCACACATAATTAATAGCATGTGTTTATTGGGAGAAGAGCATAGCTGTAGTACCTGCCACATTAGTGATAGAAATCTGTTAAAAGAAACTCAGTAGGTAGCACGCTAACAAAGCCTTTAACTAAAAAAATTAAACAATAATAATAGTATTAATAACATAATAGCATGATATAACATAAGTATTAAACTAATAAACATATGTAGCATAATTTCCTTAATGAATAAGTATAAACATGATATATCATGAACAATAACTAAGTAGCCATTTGTAAGATGATTTATATAGTATAAAGTAAATAAACACATAAGTAAAACATGAAATAAATATAAAAGAAGCTTAACCACATAATATAATGTGAATAATAAATAATAATAATCTTAGCATAACATATATGACATGATAACATTTTTAGCATAATATACATGGCATGACAAATATTCTTAATATGATATATATAGCATGATATAATATGAGCAATGCGTGTTTATAACATAAATCAAATTTCACAAACAAATAAGCATGGCAATATGTATAAGCTAATCTCAAGAGAATAAATACCATGTTAATAATAATTAATTAATCATAATCACTATATATCTACTAATAACAATATATAGTAAAAGTATCATAGCAAGATCAGTTCGCAGCAGGACTATAAAATGAAAACCATAAAGAAGGAATAATTAAACACATTCAATTATGCTACCCGAATAATAAGTATCCTGCTTAATAGATACATCTATACAGTTGTAACTAAATTTCATAACATGAAGAGAGTAAGCATAACGACACAATACCTTGTGTAAATCCTTTTTCTTTATTTTTATTCATATTACTTTTTGGGACTGTGATTTCTTGTACTACGACCTAATTGTCTTTTATACTTTTGGGAATCATCGCCCCTATGAATAGCCCTCCGTAGGCATATTTCATAGACATCATCATGCCAAATATACTGTGAGAACCTAAAATAAACATGTATCCACAACACACGTATTTGTTTTTGGGATCGTTATCCCCCATGACAGTCAGAAACTACCAATGGACATCATTGCGCCAAATATCATATCAATAACTTGAGCTAAGGCAAGTGCATAATCCCAAAAAAATCACATTTAACTTTTAATTGTTATCACATTATAAATCTTGTATTACAGTTATTCAATTAGCAAGTCCATACACTTGCTCCAATTAACATTTTTCTCACGAATATGACTACAAGCCCATCTGCTCATTAATTTACGCAAGTTTGTATACTTGCCTTTCTAGTATAGACTATCAGCACGTACACTTGTTTGCCCATGCAATCCCGTACATTTGCCCTTCTAGTGGGTATTACAATCAAGAGTAAACATACTTTATTTTGGAATATATAGTAAGTACTCATAATATGCACAATAGCTTAAATGCTTATAGCTTTATCCATAAAGATTGTTTATATCCATGTATTCAATTCATTATTCAATCATACATGAAAAGATATTCCAAGCTACTTTTAGATTCAATACAAGGGACTAAAACAGCTTCAAAGATGAAATATAAGGAAGAAAAGTGCAATGCATCTTCATACTTCAGAAAATTGATGTGAACTCAAAGATAACTATTCTAGCTAAGATATTAAGAAGGTGATAAAATAGGTCAAACACAATTATTTAAATCAACTACTAAGATTAATACAAAATCACCAAAGATGCTCATTAATAGATCGAAATGGGCCTAAACAAATTAAATTATAATGCAAATTAGGAACATAATAGTTCGATATAAGTGAACCTTCTCATGCACATTTATGTAAGAGATGCATCTTATCGAAGCTAAAGTTTAAACATAATTGTCTACTTGGCCAATAGTTTTTCAAACTAAAAATATTCTTAACTAAAAGTCAGATGAACTCCTCTAATTATAAACAGTATTCAAAAACAACTATATAACTTAATCTAAATTCTGAACATTCCAAACATGAATTTGGTAAGTTTTTTTGCATAAAACATAAAATAAAATTGATATAATAAGGCTTCACATAAATTTGAAGGAAATTATAGCTTATCAGTTCCATCAGAAATTTTCTAATTTTTTTAAAGTAATTATTTAATATCTAATTTTAGATATAAACTAGCCATGTTAGGGTAGAACCTACCTTCGATTCACCATAATTCTATATTTCTTTGCAATTCAAGAGAAAGGATGGCTCCCAAAGCAAGATCTGATTCCTAGTTCGTGGAAGAAGATGTAGATCACAAAGAAGATAACGAAGAAACATCGATATGGAAAGATTTGAGCATCTTTCCCTCTCCAACGTTCCTCCTCCTTCCCTCGTGCGTTCCCTCTCACTTCCCCTTTCTCTAGATGGTAGTTACCAAAAGGGAAAGACAAATTAGGTGAAAGTGGGGGAAAATTTGATTTCTCTCTCAAATATCTCATTTTGTGAGTAATCTGATAAATCTCTAAGGCCAACAACTAATGAGATAGTTATGAGTTTTAAATGTCAATTAAATCTAATAAATTTAAATTTTAAATAGATTGGGTTGCCTCATTCTCCACCCATTATAAATATTAAATTTATTTTAAGATGATCACAATTTAGTACCTCAAAAATACGGAATGTTACATCCCTTATTCTGTGCTTCAGTTGAAGTGCACAACAATCAATAAAATCCATTCTTCCTTTGTAAGTTTTGCATGTTAGTTATACTCTACAAAAGAGTACAAAGCTCCGACCATCCTGAGGTATAGGAAGAACCAACCTATGTAGCCTTATCTCCACATAACTAGGACTTCTAGGTCATAGTGAGACAACATAACCATCCTGCCTTCATATCCTCTATGTTCCAAAGATGCTTTCCCCATTGTTTGAAAGAAAACATAAGGAAATTGGTGTAAAGGCCAGGTTAACATCATTACCTCTTAGATAATGAAAGACAAAGCAAGAATTACAAATGAAACAAACAAAGAGATATCATAATAATAAATATTGATTTCATTATTATTAGAAGTGGCTAACTGTTGCTCACTATGTTCCGAGAATTTGTTTTGCAAGGTCTGCAATACCAAAGGCCCTGAGGAACTTTGGAAATACCATAACAGGCCTGGTGTACCTGCAAAGTATCATGCTCAATCTCCATCAAAGTTCAAATATAAACTGTCAAGATAAAGATGAGTGAAGCCTTAGTTGCCACGCACTTTAATCAAGCATCGGTCGCATTTTAACAAGCAGTTGAGTTCCTCTTTATTTGAGCCTCCACATACACAACAGAATGAATCTGCATTGGAAGTAAAGGAGTCGCTCCAATTTCTGCAGCCAATTGAGGAACTATGAGCTTGCACAAAGGAAACAATCGAATATATGTTGCACATTAAACAAAGGGAGAGATGGGGCAGAGAGGAGCAAGAGAGAGAGGAGCAAGGGAGAGAGAGAGAGAGAGAGAGAGAGAGAAGTCTAGGAGAACCAATCAGCTGAAACTACTAGATTATGCATCAAAATCGTTAAACAAATCAAGTCAAAATAATTAGAAAACTTGAGACCTTACATGAAATCAAACTTGGCGGGAAAGAATTAATTGAAATAACTTAGAACCCACAAGAAAGAACTCTCATACCATGAATATGTATATATATATATATATATATATATATATATATATATTATATGCAACTTCCTCTCAAACAAAATATATTTACTTTTGTCAGCCTTAAAACACATTATTTCCACACTTGAACTAATCAGATAGCACACCTTCGGTGTATCCATTGTTTGATAGCACTAGCATTACTATGCTGGATATTGCTTCCAGAGCTCATGCTTGTAGATTTGTAAGCTTTCCTGCAATCTAATTTTGAAAGGTAATGTTCCGAACCTGCATAAGTACTGTGTATTGATTTATCATAGAAAAAGAAAAACATGGCCGCAAAGCCATGAAGAAGCTAGAACATTTAGTACTTCAGGACGGAAACATACTAAACCCAACAATTTGCAAAAGAAAAAATTATTAAGTTTAGTTAACCTGAACAATTTGCAAAACTTGCAAACAGCAACAACAAAGCTTTAATCAAAATTAGTTGGGGTCAGCTATATGAATTTCTCTTTACCATTTAGCTCTATGTAGAACAGTGCTTCGTGAATGCAAATGCTTTAATGTCACTTTTATGCTACTATACCAAATTATTTTTTGTCCATCAATTTCTCTCTTTGTGACTTGAATTCCCACTTCCCAGGTATTATTTACAGGGCCCTATAGGCTGATATGGACAATGTAGAACCTACAAAAGGAAAAAAAATCAACCAAAAAAGACAATTTATTGGGTTAATCTTAACCAAATTACACAACCTCAAAAGCATGTACAGCAGTCATAACCAGCACACTGAGGTCAAAAAGATTTCACCATTGAAGCATCCTACCACGTCTATTCTATTGAGAGAAAATCTATGGTATCATTAGCTCAAAGAAAAATTTTTAATTTGTAGAAACTAGAGCATTTAATCACCTTTAGTAATTCCAATACTCACCTGACATGAAATATCTGTCAAAACAGACATTACTATTCTTTCCAAGGCAGGCATCCTCGCTGAAATCTTTATTATTGAAAAGGAATGCATCCTCACGGCCATCTAACAACGGTTCCTTCACAACAACACAGGCTTTCTCAGTCTCTTGGGCTACAGAGGTATTGGGCTTCAATTCCAAGTTGCTTTTGATTATTTTAGCCTTCTTAAGAATTAAGCAAAGAGGAAGTATTCTAGCTGGCTTCTCGCTAGTGTTTGATTCTCCATTTGAAATAATGCCAAAGTTTCCACAGACAACTGGCCTTTTCTTTATAGGATAAGTTTCTGTCTCATGTTTCCCGGAGTTTCCTATACAACTTAGAGACCTGTATTTGGGAGGTCTCTCATCAAAATGACCCTCCCTATGCTTCAGCTGTTTTTTCCCCTGCAAAGTGAAATTTGGCGTTTCCATCATTGCAGCAGAAAACTTCGGCTCTTCCAGAACATAATTATTCATATCCACTCGTAATTTGTCTAATTTACTTGCATTGGTATAATTCTTCATTTTCTTCAAAGATATGTACTTGCAGGGAGACAAACGTGACTGTTTTTGCTTGATTTTTAAAAATTTACTAGAGGCCTTGTGTGTGCCGTGAATAAAGTTCACAGGCTTTGTCACAGCTTCATTGAATTTTGATGATGTAAGATAAAGTTTGGCATCCATTAATTTGGAAGGCTCAGAATGGACCAGATGGCAACAAGACTCCTTTCTCTTTAATTTTGTCTCCTCACTCATCTGCTGACTGTGGCAGTAATTTTCTTGATCCGTATGTGCAACAGGATCTTGCTTCCTTAATCTCTTTTGTCTATCACATGAGCTTATGTATGTCAGGTCGTCCATGCTATGACCAGATGAATTGCTTGAAATGCTGCAAGACCCAGATTTAATAGTTAACCCTTTGCTATTGGTATCAGGGGATTCTTCACATGCTTTAGCGCCAAGGACTTCATCAGATGAACTGCATTTCTCAATGCCTGATCCTTCATCGTTAATAGAACCCTGTAGAATCTTAGTGCTGCTAGCATTTGAAAGAAGGACAACTCGTTTGTCGATTTCAACTGAAGCTTCAGTTATTGCAGGAGCAGAAGATGCTGAGCACAAATTTGATGTATGCTCGTTCCTCGACATACATACTCTAAAAGTTTTGTCTAATTCTTTTGATGCGATCTCTTCAAGGAGATCTTTTACAACTCCAGGAGCTTCAAGACCACCCTTCGCAATATTTTCAGTTGTGGCAACCGAATACCCAACATTCATGCCTGTAACATCCCTCCATAAACCACTCTGGAAGTTGTTTTCAGAGATTGCCCGTTTCTTGCGGCGTACAAATTCATCTAATTCAGCTAATGGTCCTCTCTGCAATGCAATATCCTTATTGCAGGTCCCACAGAAATTCTGCTCATTGAATCCACCAGCTGGCTTGACAGCTCCATTTAAACAACATCCCATCAAGCACTTAGAGAAAATAGCACAGCAGCACTTACCAGAGATAGAGAGGTTTTTCCCTTTATGGATGCATAATTCATGCTCAACAGTTTTGATAGAGCTATCATTCAAGATTTCCCTGGAGCTGCAAACAAATGTCAATGCATGAAATGAAAACAACAAAACAAAAAATGGTCGTGACTAGGACAAAAAAATTGCTGCCACTAAAAGTTAACACCTTCAAATTCTATTTGTAACCTTTATATTAATTATTATCCATTGATGGACGTTATTCAATGTATGGACATGGAAATTCTACTTGATTTAGACAGAGAAATATCCAACAACTAGTTCCATTAAAACACATCATAGTAACAGCAAAGCCATTGCTTCAGCTGGAAAGCAAAGCATCAGTTTTAAAAGGATATAAGTAATACACAAGACTCCTAACAATGGGGAATCTAGGAAAAGTTGATACAAGTAGCCTTACTTTTGCATAACAAAAGTTAATTTCTTACTGAGAATTCATGACCCTTTGGGTACCAATAAGATAACATAATCATTGCAGCAAGTTCCAGCTTTGAAAGCACATCATCGATTTCCAAAGGCAGTAGCAAAAAACGTCCATGAACTTCAGTGAAGGAATAGGTGCAATGGTTCCGTTGTAAGAGCACAAACACTTAATAAGACTTTCAACAGGTAAAATAGCAATGATACAAGTTATAGTCACCTCAAGGAAAGTTGGGGATCAGTATCAGAAACATGAGAAGGAATAGTTGAGCATGATAAGGTGCTTTGTGTAGAAACAACACAACTGCAGCATTGGTGTGATACTGCACAGATTCCAAAAAAGGTCAAAATAGATACCAATTCCACATCTATTGATCTGTGGAGAGGGAATATGGTCTATATATACTATCACAATTACAACCCAAAGCATGAGTAGTAACTTACCAACAGAAACAGGTTTTTTGCAACGAGCAATCCCGAAGTCATTCTTACAGCAGTAATTTGGTAATGAATGCAAGTCCGACTCATCCTGATGAAAGCTGCAATGTGTTCCCTCTTTGTGCGACACCAAGTCATCTTTACATGGTTTCCTGTGTGATTCAAAGGCTGAAAGACAGCATAGATTTCCATGCTGGGGGTGCATATTAAGAGAACTACTTAGTTGTTTCTCATGCCTTCCAAAGGTCCAAAACCCCAATTTTCCATCCATTGCGTGCTGTGAAAGATCAATGTTTTGTTTGCATGACAAACAACTTAAATCTGGAATATAACCGCCATTTGAAGATGAGCCACCCGTTGGAGCTTCTGAACTTAGATTCTTACTATCAAAACTACTAAGTTCAGTTGATTGAAAGACTGGATTCTTAAAAGAATGGATACAGTGGTCATAATGGTCTCTGATTCCAAGGGAGGGGGAATTTCCATGTCGATTTGAGTTCTTACAATCAGGCCCCATTTGAAGAGTACCGAATGACTGATTGGAACACCGGAAAGGCTGTCCTGCACATACATAAAAACTGTGAAGACTTTTTCCACCTATTTTAGATGGAAATACACCATTCTCTCCAGTTTGCTTTCCATTTACTACATGATTCTTAATCACATTTCTAGAACTACCAACAATAGTTCTGGAAACCATACCTCTCTCATTAAAATAATCAAGTTCATTCAAGGCTGATGCCTTCTCAGTTTCACCGAGATTGTCTTTAGAAAAATCAGAGAGGTTGCTCCTAGAAAGTAAAAATTCACTATTACTAGAACTTGCCATATAACTATTTCCATCGGGCACATTATCAATAGAGCTTGATAAATCAGTCCCTCCATTTAGTTGTGATAGAAACAATGAGATTGAAGAATCCTTTCTAGCATATTTCAAAAGATCTTCTGACTCAGAATAAGGAAAACAATTGGTTCTTCCAAATCCGATTTGTGACAGCCTTCTACCTGACAAAGAAGCATCAGTTACTGGATAAGGTTGAACCAACCTAGCTCTTTTTGCTTTTCTGGCGCACACAGCTGCACGATGGAAG
Source organism: Apostasia ramifera (assembly GCA_019297695.1). Lineage (NCBI taxonomy): Eukaryota > Viridiplantae > Streptophyta > Magnoliopsida > Asparagales > Orchidaceae > Apostasia > Apostasia ramifera. Next base: position 24,737 of record JAEMOT010000558.1, read on the forward strand.
TCAATAATTGCATGTTAAAATTTTAGCAAATTAGGTTTTTAGAGGAAAGGAGGTTCAGATATACCAGATAACTTTTTTTTGATGCTAAGATATACCAGATAACTTACTTTCATCAGTTAGTTGTTTATATTCCTGCACCTTTGGAAAAGTACTTGCTGCCTGAAATGGTATATCTTTAGTCCCCGAAAATAAACATGAAGAAGATTGCTTATGCTGAGATGGCTGCCCTAGCCTCAAATCAGCATCGTCACTATCATCTATCACATGCACTTCATTTGGCGAGTTAAACTGAGTAGAGTTATGATTATCATGACTGAAGGTTTTCTTACACACCGAAGATGCCTTGTAAACAGATGTATTTCCAGAATTGTCCCTGGAGTTGATATTACCACTAAACACTTTTGGCCTAATGATAGGTTCCCCTTCATTTGAAGTTGAATGTGGTCTGTTGAAAATCGTGAATTCTGAAATTCCCTGCAAAGCGTGCAACTTTTGTTTCTCAGCCATACATGCAAGACTTCTTAAATGAAGATCATTTCCCTCCATGCTACTACTTTTGTATGCATTATCCGGATCATTATTTACTGGCTTGCCCAACGAAGCTCGCTGAACCAAATCAGGACACCAATCATATAGAGAATTCTTCCTAGGTTCTACAGACTTCCCAAGCCTGCCCAAGGCTTCAACAGACTCCATCGAGACATCATTCTTAGGCAAGGAATGGAAGCTGGAAGCTTTAGATCCAATGGAACCGTATTTCATAGAGGAATGCCTTGACCAGTCAGTTCCAATGCTAGCATCTGGAGCAAATTTCTAGAAGCACCAGCAAGACATTACAAGGTGTGTCCTATCTTTTGAAAAAATTTTAAAGAGCATATTTCAAAGAAAAATGCTGAAGAAGGCTGTAGATTATTTAAAATTACTTAACATCCACATAGCTGGAAGGAATTGCTGATAAGTAAATTTTCTTGTTATTCAACAACTTTACAAGAATGATGCATGGTAACATTGAAAGCCTTAACACTGTTCCTCAAACAGTTGTAATTTTTACTATATGTCATAAACATCATCAGGTTGGTTGTTTGCACTCAAAGCAAACTTATTTATTCCGAAATTTGAAATCTAGTTATGAAAGCATTAATTTTCTTTCATCTGAAAAGTATCAGTTACAACGCCCTCAAATATTAGATAAATGAAATTCTTAGGTGCATATAGCACACACGTACATTTTATGCGGCTCCAAACTGTTGGAGGAAACGAAGTGCGTGATTGTCGAGAACAATTCCTTTCCTTCGTGGAGGAATACCAAAATCCCAAAAATGCAGGGCATGGCTTCCATCCGTGGAAAAATACAAGTGGTGCCTCATGTGGCACAGTTTCATATAATAGAACAAAGCAACGAGGAATTGTAGAAGTCTGAGTAGTAATTGTACAAAGCAATTTCATATAATAGCATGAAAGGCATGGCATGTGTCATGATTATACACATTTCACTTTCCACAAAGGACCTAGCATTTATAAGAATCTAGCATTTTACTTCTCTTGATTATTTTAATAATAATAATTAGTTGTATAACTTAATTTTTTATTTCATATCTTAAACATTTATATACATGATCGTTTAAATATATGAAATTACCACTCAGAAATACAAAAATATGAAATGTGTCACATACATAATTTTTTATTATGTAATATAAAGAGGCATTAAATCCTTGCTGCCTCATGCTACTAAATGATAAAAGTATTTTACAATCTTATTTCTTCATGCTATTATATGAACTATAAGTATTTAAAATTTATATATATTTACTAAAAGATATGAAAGATGTTTGTGACTTTTTAATTTATATATATATATATATATATATATATATATATATATCATAGTGGCGACACCATACTCGATCATTAATTCATACTTGACAGAGTTTATAACCAATGGCCGAGATCTAGTCACATTACTTCGATGTACATTAATTGATAATCAGGACTAAATTGGAAAGATGGCTACTAAAGATTGTTGATATAACAGATTGACAATCTCCTTCTTCATTTTGATTGATTTTACTGTAGGAGATTCCATTTTGAGATGATTTTATTTTTTGTAGTTATTTTTATGTTGTGATTGTTATTTTAGGCATGATATCTAGTATTTTCTCATTTCTGTGAGGAAATTAAGCTATATTGATTTTATTCTTTTATTGAATCGATTGTATTACCATTGTATGGGATAAAGCCTTACTTTATTGCTATTGTATTGAGTCGATTATATGGAGGTCTATATAAACGCCTCCTAATTATTATTTTTAATAACATTGAATGAAAATTTATTGTCTTTTCCCTTAAAATTGTCTGATTCTAGATTGAATCAATATCTTAGATAGGGAAGGGCTTGAACTTTGAATGAGAATCTCTAAATCCCACCCACAACAGCTCATCTCCTCCGAATTTGATTCCGTACCTTTCTGCTTCCTCTCAGCATTCACTTTACTCTACTCTTCGTTCGCATGATCGTCGCATGCAACTCGCACATCTACTCAGATCGAGCTTTGCATCATCCACGTTGACTACACTGTCGGCATATAGCAGCGCACACAGCGCACACATCGCACACGCTATACTTGCGCAGTCGCAAGTCCGTCGAGCCACGTCTCTACGCCAACTACAGAGTTCTCGCCAACTCTGCATGTCAGATTCACATCACAACTTGGCACACTCCACGCGTCAATTGCATCATGAGCCAAGCCAGCCCTTCTTTTCCATTGTGCCTTCCTCAAGATTAGGCCGCAAATTCACTCAGTTAGATTGATCACCCTACTTCACCTGGATTGCCAGCTCGAGCCTGTGAGCACGTGCCTAGCTACCCATGAAATCAACTCGAAAGTCCACATGAACGCACCCAAGAAACCTAAATTTGGAAAATTACATTCTAGTGCTATGTTCTTTGGACTAAGGTACAAATTTCAGTGAATTAAATAATATGGTGATTCAACTATTGTGGATTTCTTTGCTCGTCTCAATATTTGCTCAAGATTGCTCCACTATGTGACCTATTATTATTAAGTACAAACTAATTATTGTTAGTTAATTATTGTGAAAATCTATTCCTATTATTCTACTTCTGATTTATTGAAGATCGAATTAATCCCTAATCTAAATCTAAATCGATAGCTTTTCAATAACTTTGATTCTATTTATTTAAGCTTTTGAAAGAATTAATCTTTTGTGGGTTTAATTAATTTTTTGATCATCACAAAATTATATCTTAATTTTCTATCTTAATTTTCTACATTAGTTTGTAGTTTTAATCTATTAGGCAATTTTTGCTGAGCTCAGAACTTACATTTTCATTTATCTATCCTACATCAAATTTAGTATCAAAGCTTTAGATCAAATTAAGGAATATAGCATCAGTATTACTTAAGTCATATTTATTTTTTTATATTGCATGTGTACCTATTTTTGTTCTGAATATCCTAATTTTGACGCCAAATAAACCACTAGTATGGATCCCATGCTCCAAAGAGCGTTAGTTAAGATTATAGCTAGATTAGATCGCATGGATGGTAAAATAAATCCACTTAAAGGTAAGAATAACCTGAAAAGTGGGATCAAAGTCGAACAACTAAGGAAAAACTATGGACCCAGGAGAACTGAGCAAAATCTTATGAATTGTCAAGCTCGAGAGACATGTAAGCTAGAAGATAATAATTGGTTTGGCATAAAAATAAAGGGCCTAAAGGTTTATTTAGACTAGGAAATTGATATGGACCATTACTATGAATGTTATGACATATTTGAAAATTGAAAGGTTAGGTTTGCGAAAATGAAGCTCACTACAGAAGCCAAGCTCTATATAAATAATATTGAGCAAATCTTGCAGCATAGCAGATAGGAACCGATTGGATCATGGGATGAGCCTAAAGTAAAACTTAAAGAGAAGTATTCCCTATTTCACACTAGCATCATCTATTAAATTAATAATAGAAGCTAACTCGAGGGAATAAAATTATTGCCAATTACATAGCATGTAATATCCTGTGATCCAAAGTAGATTATAGAGAACTACATAACTAAATACTTCCTAAAAGGTCACCCAACCTGGTACTATTTTAGCTGAACTACGAAGTTTTCCATCATTAGCCTTACGGTTTAGCCCCAAAAGGAACATTTACTATTTGGAATCACGTTATCTACTTATATGACTTAAAAACTTCTTACCCTTTCCAATGTGAAATAATTCATTTCTATGCCCCTCCACCTAGAAGCCTGCCAGAAGCAACTCTTTATCCGAATGATTCTGATTCACCCATATGGACATTACCCTGGCAATCACTCTCAATCCTCTTCAGTCTCAAGTTGCCACATCATGAAATTCGATGAATTTCTTATGTAATGTGGTGTTCACGAGAACTTGAAAATCACATTTTCTACATTCTGTTTCGAACTTCGTGATGATATACAATAAGAGATTATTGTGAGACAAATCCCTACTCTTGAGCAAGTTTATCAAGTTGCCAAGACCTCGAGAGGTATCAAAGGCTGATTGTACCTCATAGGATCAATCCACTTGCAACTCCTAAAAAGTCTATACCTACGAAAGCAAAGCGAACTAATGACTCACCCATCACTAAGTTTATCAAGTTGCCAAGACCTCGAGAGGTATCAAAGGCTGATCGTACCTCATAGGATCAATCCATATTCAATTGCAACTCCTAAAAAGTCTATACCTACAAAAGCAAAGCGAACTAATGACTCACCAATCACTAGCTGCCTTCTTGCCATGGATAAAGGCAAGACAATCGTCAGAGAAACCTCTTATAGCAATTGTATCCAAGTATTGTCCTTGTTTGTTTCATGTCTCCAAAAAAGTTAAATATTATTTTATTAATACTTTAAATTTATTATAATTTTTAATTTTATTTCACATCTAACATAAATTTTAATCTTAAAAATCAACTTTATTTCACATCTAATATAAATTTCATTAAATTTTATTTTATTTTACATCTTATATACCTCTCAATATTAAAATAAATTTCTTTCCTACCAAAATTATAAAATAAAATATTTTTCTCTTACCCAAACAAACTCTCCAACTAAACAAGGATATTGTTTTCAATATCAAGGATTTGACCAAATAGCATCTGAATGTCTTACAAAGACTATGATCTTAAAGCCGGAGAACAATTCCCTAGCCTATGAGGATGACAAGCCTATTTATGTGTCTAATGAAAAGATTGCTAAGGAGTTCGAAGATCCCAAAGAAGAGACTATAGGATATATTGGATTTACTTATGAGCCTGAGCCTCACAATAATCCTAAGAGGATTGTCAGGTGTTCCCTGACTCAACCCAAAGAAAGTGGTGATTGGCATGAAACCCCTATCTTTCACATATACACCAAAATTAATGAAAATGTGTATAAAAACATCATTGATAGCAAAAGTTATGTAAATGTGATTGTCACTAATATTGTGTCTAAGGTTGGTTTAACTCCCGAGAATCACCTCAATCCATATAAAGTATACTAGATTAATGCCTCTTCTTTAGAGGTTACACAGCAATGTTAGGTCCCAATTCAATTCAATTCTAATCAAGACAATGTTTGATATGATGCCTTACTCATGGATTGGTAGCATTATCTTGGGTAGGCAAAGATTATATAATTTGGATGTCACTCTTTAAGAACGATCCAATTCCTCCGTGTTCACCTACAAAAGTGACAATCGTGATAGATCCTCCTCCAAAGGCCATTAGCAGGAAAAAGGCTTCCAAAAAAAAAGACATTCACTTCACTTGATTAGTGCACAAGAGTTTGAAAAAGAATGTGGATAAAACTTCTCTAATTTGAGTCATTGCTGTAAAGAAAGTGAAGGAAGGTAATCCCATTAGACCTCCACCTAAAACTACTCCTATACATAAGGAGTTTCCTGATGTATTCCCAGACGATTTTCCTGATCACTTGCCCCTAATGCGAGCATTTAAATGCATCGTTTCACAATAGCAAAATAAGGGAAATATTACTATACTTTCCTTTTTTTTAGAAGGTTGGTTGAAGCCTATAGGGGAAAAATATAGTTAGAGCAATTAAAATAAAGGAAAGAGTCTAAAGGATTATTTTCAATAGCAGTGTCCCTTACCCATTCTTAGACAACACATACAATAAGAGAGAATCACTCTACACTTCAGTGGGAAAGCTGATTAGTTTGTCAAGAAAAAACTTCTCTTCTATGAGTTACAATGACAATATAATTTCCCAATAGAATCCATCCCATTAAAACATAATTTAAAGGTAACTAACAAACAAAATAGCTAAAGCGTCAGGCAGAAATTAAACAAAAAGAAGATGCAAAGTCATTCGAAGAGACTGAAACATTCCACATAACAAACTTGGATTAAGATTTTTGCAAAGATTGACACAGAGTGTATGCAACCAGTGTCCCTCACCATTTGATAAATCAATGATCAAACCTATTGGAATGAGCACTAGAGCATATTTAATGAATCTATCATGTCGGATAATTATTCAAAAGCAAGCCATGGCATTATGTCATAACATTCTCAGTAGACTTCCCTCAGTTCTGCACTGGGCAGCCCGATTAGGACTCCTGGCGAACCATCTAGTAGCTGGTTCCCTCCGAAGTTTCCCTCAGGATAGCTGGAGCCCGTTCGGAGTTCTATCGGGTAAAGCCAATGATTAGAGGCATCGGGGGCACAACGCCCTCGACCTATATTCAGCCGTAATTTTTTAATATAAAACAATCCCTTAAAACATAAGTGATTCAAAACAAAAGAAGATGAGACAGAGAAATATTGCCTTTGGCAGCATTGATTAAGGCCTTGTTTGGTTCACAGGTAAAAAAATCTAACTAATATTTTATTAATAATTTTAAATTTATTTCAAATTTTAATAACTTTATTTCACATTAAACACATTTTAACCTTAAAAATCAACTTTATTTTATATCCAACATAAATTCCACTAGTAAAATCACTTTATTTTATATCCGACACACCTCCCAATATTAAAATAAATTTCTTTCCCATCAAATTTATAAAATAAAATATTTTCTCTTACCCAAAATTAACCTTTGAACCAAATGAGACCTAAGGATACCTTTGCTTAGCCTCCAATCAAACTAGCCCTTGGACACAATTGATTCAAAAAAGATGGGACTTAGAAATGTTGCCTTTGGCAGCATTTACAGTCAATAACTCATGATTAATATATACAGGTCTGGTAACCGTATTAACAAAACTAAATAAAATTGTTTCTATTAAAGATGTACAAAGTTAAAATAGCATAAGCATCCGTGTAAGGAAATCCTTGTGAAAGAACAAAATAATATATATTTCAGAGTACTAACCCCAGAGCACATCTTGTGCCATTCTGCAACCCTCATGCCATTCTCGAACCTGATAACCTCTCCAGGATTAGCTGAAGATAAGCCTGAATGCTGAAAACAAGATGTATTAAATATTTGTCAATGATAAGTGCACACATAATTAAAGGTCTGATACAGTTCTGATATTCCTACTTATTCCAACTACCTGACAAAATTCTGCCAGAGACATAGGCAACATATGACAAAAGCACAAAACTCCCAACAGTCCCATCTCATTCACTAGGAGTTCTCCGGCTATTATAGGTAAAAAAATTGACAATTCTTAGTCAAGATAGCTGACAGAAAGCAATTTGATTTCAATAGACAAAAGATATGTTCCAAAATGAGGCCTAGGCCTTGCATATATCAAAGTATAGTCAAGTACAAAATAGACAGAAGATGTGTCATTGTCACCAAAAAGAATACAACTATCACATCAGAAAGATAAAGTACACAGAAAAAGAAAGCACAAACCAGTATTCATGCACGACACACGTAGACCCCCTCTAAAAGATAGAGATGGAAGACCAGAGCCTTGAAAGGAAGTATCCAATGAACCATTCCATGATGTGTAGGCTTTCTGATGCAGAATGCCATTTGCTGGGGTGATTTCTCTGAAAACATCTTCAGAAGAGAGACTGGAGTCAACTTTATGAGAGTTTAGATTGCAGGAATGAGAATCGGCAGTTTGAAGGCTTTTCATCAAACCAGAGGTATACGAATTAGTTGACATAGCAGAAGAAACAACTCCATTTCTGATGATGTCAGAGTAATGGCTTTCTGATATGGGAGAAACACTATTTAGTGAGACATTGCAAGTTGCGAATTGGCCAAAGCTGTCATCATTATGAACAGGAAGCTTAGTCAATTCTGGTCCTGAGTTAGACCAACAAGGAAGGTCAGCAGGTACATGATGCGAGTTCCCAGACAGAAGGGCAAGGAACGAATCGCCCATCTTCGAATTCAAGCATTTGGCAAGATCTAAGCTGAAAGCTTGAGGAACAAATGGGTCCTGGATGGCATTTAAATTAGTGGCCTTTTTCATCAAGGGTTGAAAAAATTGGCGAGCACTCATATTAATCTGCAACAAAATTTATCAGTCAGCAAACACAGTAAAGAGTAGGAGTCTGTTCTGAAATAGAACCAACGAAGGTAATAAAGCAAATTTAATGAAAGTCCACATTGCTCAGCCAATGATGAATGGGATTGCCATGTAAGCCTTATAGAAATGGTAAAACACTTGCATACAATTAGCAAAACACAAGTTCCTCGAAAGAAGATTGCAAATAATGTCAAGGAAAATGTGCCCAGTTTTTGAATCAACAAGCTCAAATATTGCTAGTAAGAATAAGGATGTACTTGAATAAAGTGAAAAAGGTGGACCCAATTTTCAGTCTGTTGTAATTATAGCCTTGTCATCAAAGTGAGAAGTCCAATGCCTGATTTGAACATGAGAAAATCATAATAGTGTACCATTTATTGCGCAAGGTCTACAACAACAACAACAACAACAACAATAACAACCAAGCCTTTTATCCCACTAGATGGGGTTGACTACATGAATCTTTTATTTCTATTGGGCTCTATCAAACAACAAGTCCTCGTTTATCTCTAAATATGTGAGATCCTTTATGATAGTTTTTTCTCATATTTTATTTGGTGTTTCTCTTTCTCTTTTAACACAGGCAAAATCCAATAATTCAACTCTTCTTACTAGAGCTTCTATTGTCCTACGATTTATATATACAAACCATCTTAGTCGACTCTCTAAGCTTATCCTCAAATGAGACTACTCCAACCTTCTCATAAACATACTCATTTCTCATTCTATCTTTTCATGTATACCCACTCATCCACCTTAACACCCTTACCTCTGTGACACTTATTTTACGTGTGTGATTTTGTTCTATGGGCTAGCATTCTGCATCATATAATATTGCTGGTCTTACAACTGTTCTATAGAATTTACTTTTAAATTTAAGTGAAATTTTTTAATCACACAACACTAGAATTATTTCTCCACTTTAGTCATTCTACTTGAATTCTATCGATAATATTCCTACCTATTTCACCGTTACTTTATATAATTGATCTAAGGTATTTAAATCGTTCAATCTTCAAGATAACTTAATCATCAATTGTCATCTCACTAATACAAGTGTTGCTATCTTAACTAAATTTGTGCCTCATATATTCAATTTTTGATCTACTAAGATAAAAATTTTAAATTCTAAGGTATTCATTTATAACTTGAGTTTTATCTTAACTCTATTTTAAGTTTTATTAATAAGAAAAATATCATCTACGAAAAGCATATAACAAGGTACTATTTCTTGAATATATCCAGTTAGGGCTTTCATAACTAATGTAAAAAAAATATGACCTTAAAATTGAGCTTTTATGTAGTCCAAGTATAATTAAAAAATTCTTAGTTAAACCACTTTGTGTTCAAACATAAGTAACAGTCTTTTTATACATGTCTTTGATAATTTGAATATAGGTAATACAAACTTCTTTTTCTTCTAAAAATTTTCAAAGCACTTTCCTTAGAACATTATCATAAGTTTTTTCCAAATTGATTTGATTTTCTTTTCTCACCCTTAACCTTTCCATTAGTCCCTCAATAAATGAATAGCTTTCATAATACGTCTACTAAATATAAAACTAAACTGGTTTTGTGACATTCTAATATTACAACGTAATCTCTGTTCGATTATTCTTTTCCAAAGTTTTAAAGTATAGCTTATTAATTTAATACCTCTATAATTAGGACAATTATATGCATAGTCTTTATTCTTGTAAATAGGTACCAATGTACTATTTCTCCACTCGTTTCGCATTCATTTAATTTTTAAATTCATATTAAATAATTTAACAAGCCAAGACACTCCTCTTTATCTCCTATACATTTCTAAACATCTATTGAGATATTATATGGTTTAACAACCTTCTTACAATTCATCTTCTTTAAAATCGCTCAAACTTCAATCTTACTAATACGTCGAATGTAACAATAATTTCTATTCTCTTTTTGAATGTTAAATATTTTACAAAATCAAATGTATTGTACAACCATTATTAAAAAACTTTTGAAAATAATTCATCCATCTACATTTGATATCTGCTTCCTGGAAAAGTACTTTGTGATCCTCATTCTTAATATATTTTACTTATCAAGTTTTTAATTTTCTTATCTCTTATCTTAATTATTATTATTATTATTATTATTGATAGTGCTACTCCCTGAAATTAGCTAAAAGAGTAGCTTCTTAGCATAGGCATAATGCAAACTTCATGCTTCTTAGTATAGACATAATGCACACTTCATGCTCGTTTTATAATTATATTAATATCAAAATCAAGATAAGCTGGGGGGTTGACAATATCATATTTAAATAGAAGACGTCATGAAGCACATAAAGATCCGATCAGGATAGAGCATATAATTCTTAAATTGTAAGCCGCATTTCCTTGAATGATATTTAAATGTTTATGTTGTATAATTAAACGTTAATTTTATCGAAATATATATTTATGCTATTTATAAGATAACATAAAATTAACTTAAGGGGCGTTTTGGTTCAATGTTATCTTGATGTTATGTTATGTTATCTAGAAAAGACAATTGTTTGATTTAATGACATCTACAAATAATCTTCTATTAAATTATAAAATTATTAGTCAAAAGATAACATCTAGATATTATGACATCTAAATTACATAGCATAACACCAAGATAACAACGAACCAAACGGCCCCTTAGTCTCATGACTCCTTCATTTATATGCAACATAATTTTAAATTAGCAAACTTATAATATTTTATAATATTATATTTTTAAATATATCTTTAAATTAAATAATTAATATCTTTGAATAACATGAAAAAGCATCACAACAACATTGGACAAAATGCTCCATGAAAAAATTAAGGACATTGAAAATCAAAATACCAAGTCATGGGCCAAATCGAAGCATTTAATGCATCTCGTTTCATTTTAATTCATATAAAGGATCTTATAAGCTTTGTGTAGTCGTACATAATTTCATGCACGTCTAATAAAATGGTGGCACGTTGCTTGTGGCAGCATAGGCCAGTAGAAATAGTTCTCATCTTGGGAGTTGTTAATGACGACATTGGCATAGTACATGTACATTCTATTCGAATATAATTTGATGTCATCTGTAATGTGTAGTTCCGGAATTATATTCAATATAATTTTGGTATCATGTGCATTACATAGTATCGAAATTATATTTGAATATGACTTCGGTGTTACGTGATATATAATTTCATAATCGTATTTGAATATAATTTTATGATTTATATTTATGGTGTCATAATTGCATTTAAATACAATATTGACATCGTGTATCATTCACAGGGCATAAATTGTATTCAAATTAATTTCGTTGTCGCGTGCAATTCACCGGTACTGTTAGCAGAAACTAAAAAAATACTTCAATACTATTTGAATATTAGAAAATTGAAGCTAAAATTATATTTGAATATGATTTTAATTTCTAAAATTGTATTTAAATATAATTTTAATGTGATACATATGCAGTTACATAATTATATTTGAGTATGATTTTACGTTAGCGTACACACGTAATTTTATAAATCATGTTAATAAAGATATATAATTTTGATAATGAAATTTTAAATTTAGCCATATATAAATTGTATTAAAAAAATAAATATAAATTATATTTAAATATAATTTTGATAATTCAAAGTATAGTTGAATAGAATTTCATTTATTAATATCATATTCTAATGCAAATGTGTTTCGGGATAATGAAAGTATATTCAAATTAGATTTTAACGGATTACAAATTTTATAATATTTTTACCCTCCAAATCATATCAGAATTTCTCAAAATTTGGAGGAATAATATTTAGAAATAATTTTGTTTTTTAATTTTTTTAATATTTTACTAAATAATAATGTATTAAATATTTGTATTATTAAATTAATACCACTAATTATATTAAATCATTAAGTTGAAATATTAAATTAATACCAAGTATGTATATATATATTTTTCTCTTTCTTTAATGTCCAATTTTCTATATAAATCCACAAACATCATATTTTTATAATACAGACCGCTTTCTTGGGATCTTGTCGAGCTATTTTGTATTTTTTCAATTCTCTTTATTCTTGTATTTGTACCAATCTTTATAGCAAATCTTTTTTTTTAACTTTTCTGTATATTTTATTTTCACCACTAAGCATCTTTATTATTAGAAGCCCTTTCTTTAGATTCTCCTACCAACTGTCAACTAAATAAGATCAATTTTTCTCTCAATGTTCCACTGCCCAAGTTTTATAACTCTCTTCTTAAAGATATTCTTGTTCTCATTCTCTAGTTTCCACCATCGAGTTCGAAAATATTATTTCAACTTACTATTTCTTCCCTAACACTTCATCTTGAAATCTGAGACTATTAATAGATCTTTTCCAATACATACTCTTCCTTTTAAAATATCTTTTGTATCAATTTTTCTAAATTATTTCAAAAAATATTTTTTATATTTGCATCCAAACAGACTTGGGTGGCATAAACACTTATAATATTAATAACCATCTCATTAATCACAATCTTTAAAGCTATAATTCTATCTCCAATTCCCTTGACTTTCCCTACATGATCCTTTAGACTCTTGTCCAAAATTATACTCTCTTCATTTCTAATTCTTCTTACCAGAGTACCATGGCTTAAAGCATAAGCTATCAATTTCTTTAGCTTTCTTTCCCACCCATTTTGTTTCTTGTAGACACAAAATGCTAATCTTTCTGTGTATCATGATATCCATCAACTCCATCAACTTATCCAATAGGGTGCCATATTCTAAGTACCTAGCCTTATTCTAGTATTTTGAATCTTAGTATTAATATTATGGACTAACTTCTTTACCTGCATTCGTCCATAATGTGAAAACCTTTGCTCATTTATCACTACACTTGGGTGCCGATGCAACAACTCCTACACACTTTTCAGTGTATTCAGGAAATACAATGCGTCACTTTTAGGGAATGACCTAACTTTGGCGTAATTTCTTAAAACATTCATGTCATGTTGATTCAATAAATTTTACGCTGGTTGTCGACTGCCTAATGCAAACCTTTGCGTTTCTCATCCGAAACTTGGGACCCAGCAACGACGCATTTTATTACGCTAAGGTCTACCACGTACCAAATGTTGTAGTGTTGCAGCAACATTAATTTCTTTAGGTACAAATATCAATATGATTTTAGTGAAGAAACTTTTGCCTCCTAGTTGGAATGAATGTGGAATGAGCATTATTCTCAAGGTGCAATCCAAAAGTCAAGCTTCTTCTAACTTGAAATGCAGTGTGTAAAGCAACTCGTGTTTTAAAAAATTGAACTGCACTCATTCATAAATTTATATATGTACATCGTTCATAGTAGTATCTAAAATCGTTTAGAAGGAATTCATCTTAAATAGTCAAATTGCATGCAGACCTAAAGCTGTAAAATAATTAGAGAAAGCCTACAACAAAGAAAACCAAAGATAAAATAGGACTAGTCAAAGATAAAAGGAATAAACAATCAAATAGGACTCATATTAAATGAGGTATGATGCTTGATCGTGTTGTATGTGCAGCAAGTGGAACAACTTGGTTTCTCAAAACATTCACTCTTTTCAACTTCGGGTGGTTTGGAAGAAGGGATCACAACAAAAAGCTTCTCAGATTTTAAGGATTCAAATATACATAATACAAACAAACATACACACGGGAGCACACTATTTTACCAGGGAAACCCAAGCTCTGGGAGCCATGACTGTTATTCTCAAAATCAACCTTCGCTAAAGATTGGGGATTATAAGTCTTGATCCTTCCTCTAAACACTCCTAGGAGGGTTACAAGGTTCTTGACCTAGGTCTAGACATATACCTAATGGATCATAGAAAGAATAAGAAGACTCGCTATGTGACTCCCTGATTGTGTGACTGATCTTTTTCACTTTTCACTTCCTTTGGAGTTCTTCCTTCCACAAAACATATGACTAGTTGTTGTCTCTCCATCGCGGAAGGCTTCACACGACCAACACTTCGCCTAGATGACTGCTCCATGCACTAGACTCTCATCTACAGTGATAAGCACTCAATTATCAATCAGCCTCACATAGACTTTCTTTGTTGCTTATATAACAGCAATTTCATCTTTGAAATGGCAGGAATGCCCACACATGTTGCTTACCAACATGGCCACTCTTGCATAACGGCCTCCCAGGAGGTTGACATGGTGACTCATGCATAATGCAAATTCCCTAATTCCTCTAAAACACTCATCCACTTTCTTGAATAAACTCTTTTTAAGGAATAGACGAACAAGTAGCTTCTTCTACTTTAGAAACCTTTTCCGAAAGAACACTCTCTTCAAGGATCACCTTCTCGAAGAAACATTCTTCTTTGGCTTTTGGAATTGTAGAAAAAGAATTCTTTTTGAAAATAGGTTTTCATCTTCGCTTTACGAGCAAACAACCTTCCTGAAGACTCCTTCAAGGATAATATAAGTATTCTACATCAACTAGCCCTCTCTTTTGAGGCCTCTTCACAAACAACCTATTGAACATCTTCAATATCTCATAAAGAGGGAGGATACCCAAGCACATATGATATGAGTATTCTATACATTATTGGTATAGCGTTCATGGGGATTCTCCATTCTAGGACGTGTGAAAGGACAAAAGAAAGCTCAATATTTTAATTACAGCAAACAATTATTAACATAGCTGACTTCAAACATTTTTGCATAGTGACAATGACAGCAAGACAAAAATTAAAACATTAGTGTAGCTTGTTATTGGTATAGTGTTCATGGGGATTCTCCATTCTAGGACGTGTGAAAGGACAAAAGAAAGCTCAATATTTTAATTACAGCAAACAATTATTAACATAGCTGACTTCAAACATTTTTGCATAGTGACAGCAAGAAAAAAATTAAAACATTAGTGTAGCTGGCAATATAAAAAGGATGAGAGATTAGTGAAGAAGAAGAAAAGAAAACCATACAAAAAAAAGCAATTGCAACAACCACAACAACAAAGAATTATCTAGGTAGGGTTGACTACATGGATACTCTTCTCTATTTAGCTCTATTAAAGCTATGCTCTCCATGAGTAAGTGCTTTCTTGATGTCAACACTTGGATCCCCCCATATCTTTGCATAAAAAATTCTATAAATCAACAATGAACATTGCTAAACCACCTTAATATTCCCAATTCATCAAAACAACTATAGGCATCACACTCACCCTCTCCCTGATATTGACATTACTAGTACAGTCCACAACAAATGAGAAAATAGTTTTGCTAGTATCATCTTTCATACTAAAATTAGTATTGCAAAACATAAAATCCTTGTTGCTATTATCCTATTCATTTTCATTTAGTGGAGAACATCGGAAAAAAGTTAAACAAACTACAACATAAAAATAGGAATATCTCAAACATTAAGGTATGTCAATAGTTTTCTTTCTTTGTTGACAAATGCAAAACTAGTAGTTTCAACATCTCCTTTGCTACCATCAAAAGTTCTTCACAACAAACTCCAAATTCCTTTCACCTCTTCTTTTGAAGCTCCAACATATACATAGGTCGTAAGCAAAGAAATTACAGCAGCCAAAAGAAATGAAGAGGGTTCATGACAATCATCAGATAAAAAATTTATACTAAAACTTAGATATGCATCAAATATACTTAGATTTAAAAAGGAATTATGCTAGCAAAATTTTAAGACTACTGGAGCAATGCTGTTAGTTTATTAATCAGAAAGAAAACTTTAAGGAACCCACAGCAGCCAAAAGAAATGAAGAGGGTTCATGACAATGATCAGTAAAAAATTTATATTAAAAATTAGATATGAATCAAATATACTTAGATTTAAATAGGAATTGTGCTAGCAATATTTTAAGACAACTGGAGCAAGGCTGCTAGTTGATTCATCAGAAAGAAAACTTAAAGGAACCCTACAAGAACAATCTATCCCTTCAAACTTGCTAAAACAAGATGCTCCAGATTCATGAAATAAGTCTTGCTATTCTCGGTGATCACACTTGTGACTAGTCCATTTAAAACCACTATTGACTCTACAAGGACAAACAGCTTATATGTTCTGAAGCTAGAGTTCCAAGTGCAGTTGAGTTGAGTTGCATTTACTTTCTAATGCAGCAAACTAACAAGAAAAATGTGTGAAAAACTGAACATACAATAATAGGAATACAAGATCCTCATTTTCCAAATTGAATTTACTTTTTAGAAATTATTCGTGAAATTTCTAGTTAAAAATACTTATGCTATAACTATGAGGTCATCAGGTCAAGCTAGGATTAACTAGTTGATTAAGTCAGATCATGAGTCGGCCACTTAACAAGTTAACCGTCCAGTTCACACCTGAAAAACTTGACCAAAAGTCTCCAACATACAAGATCCTTATTGTAAAACATGTTGAACTTCAGTTTCTATTATCGTACTTGAAATGAAACACACAACTATCGTGCCCATACCTTTACAAAGCACACATACATAAATGAAGCACTCACAAAGTTAACAGTTCTTTTGATTATATAAATGTACATCCATACACACAAAAATATACACAGGTCCAAGATCACTATGTCTATACAGAAAATCAATCATGACAGCATCAATTTCACTGCACTGACTATACAGCATTGTTACATGAAAATCCCCCCCCCCCCCCCTAACTGCAGTTAAAGTTACATGATTAACATTGATCATAGCCTACTCATTTAGAAAACTATCAACTTTTAGTATAGCAAAGAAGGAAATTTTCCAATATTTTCATAAAATTCAATCTCTTTCCTCTGCATCCCTAAACCATTTGGAAATTCTCCAAGTACCAACAGCTTAATAAGCATTACAAATTAAGTGCACAGAACAAATTCCTTGGTTTCCCCATACACAACCCAGAAACTTTGCATAAAAAGCTAGAGAAATAGAGAAAAGAGGAGTTGATGAGAATAATGTCCAGTTTACGAATGGCTCGGAATTTTAAGGCATGCAGCACATATTCAACGAAAAACTGAAATGCAACCAACTAAAAGAAAGAAATCAATTTTATCACAAAGCTCTCAAACTCTCCCACGCCAAAATCCATCACCTTCATCCCAACCATTCCACTAAAGGACTGCATTGCCCCATTACTGCAAGGCAGTGTCATTCGCTGCCCAAAATTAAAAACGGAGAGAAAGAAATCTAAATTTTCTGCTCATTACAAAAGAAAAAAGTAATGGAAACGTTTGAATCCAAGCATTAGAACTTCAAAGAAAAGCAGACAGACCTGATTACTGCTGCCATCCGGCCGAGCCGGAGGCGGAAGAGGCGGCAACGCACCCGCCAGCCCTGCGGAGCTGCATTTGACCTGCCACGCTTCCTCCATAGCTACAGCTTGGCCGCGGCCATCGCCGTGGGTCAGTAATAGCCTCGAGATGAGAAGCGCCGGAGTGGAAGAGGGATCGAGGATGGAGAGCAGAGAAGGAGACAAAGAAGTCAATCACCCTTGTTTTCTTTTTACTTTCTTTTCACCCTTTCATAATGGCATCATCTCCGCTGGGTCTCTCCTCTCTCTCCCTCAGCCCAGCCCTGGACCTTTTAGAGAGAGAGAAATGATGACAGGGTGGGTGGGGTTTAGCGGCAAATGGAAGAAGAGAAGGGGGGGTGGAGGACTTCGAGGAGGGTCAGAGCACGTGACAATTCTGACGGCACGTGCCAAGGACTGAGTGCATGTCAACCGTCCGATCATCCAGCTGGCGAGAACTTGGAGACTGGAGAGGATAGGATGTTCCCCGTTTTAATGGCTAAAATTCCGACCTGGTGGGTCCGGGGTAGGAATCGTTTTGTGCCTTTTTTTTTCACAGAAAATTACACTTAGGTCCCTTAAGTTAGCAAAAACCTATTTTATCAATCATTTTTTAATAATCTCCTTTAGGTCCAAATATCTCATTTTAAAGAATGTAGCCATTACAAGATAAAGTAATGTTCTTTTTTCTATAAAATATTAAAAAAATTTCATACGAAAAATGCACTGTTTAATAATCAATACACTGATCCAATATAAAAAAAATATTACTAAAAAATTATAAAAATATTTTTTAAATTACATAACACTTTTTAAAATAATACACAACAATACAAAATGTGTTTTTTTTTAATCCATAAACATCACAGTATAACAATGCAAATTGTGAACTTTTTTAAAACTACATAGCATTTTGTAGAAAGGATAATAATATGATTAAGCTGGAAACGCACCTCCATAAATTTTCTTTTAAAACTTATTTTTATAATTAATATTTTAGGCCAATTTGGTCAAAATGTCAACAAAATTAAAGTTATCTGGTCCAGATTTTTTAATTAAATTTGATTAAAATTTTTTTAAAAAAATTTAAAAATATATAAAAATAATTTTTAGGCCATCTCATATAAACTCCAACAGTAAAATATAATATAAACTTATTTTAAACTTATAATTATATATATCAATATATGCACATATATATATATATATATTAAAATATTTTTGCAAATATAATAAAATTCGAATCGGCTCGAGCTCGAGTCAAGTCGATTTCGAGCTAAATTGGATTAAAACTAGCTTACTTAAATTCAACATATTAACGAACCGAGTCATTACCTCAAAGGTAATATTATTATGTTCTTTGTTTAAACAAAAAAAATACAAAGCATGTAAAAATTTGATAGAGTTATTTTTTAATAAAAAAAGATAAAATACATTAATTTATAAATTTAATTGGATGTAAAATAAAATTAGTAAATATTAAAAATCGATAATATGTAAAATAAAATTAATTTTTTATATTAAAATTTATAAAAAAAATTAAAATAATAATAATTAAACTTTTATATCACAAATAAGAAATGATATCTTACATAACACATTCGCATCTTATTCTTTACATATTTATTTCATAAATTTTACTCAAAACCCACCAAATTAAGATTATTAAAATATTTTCTGTTCTTTTTCTTACGGGCTGAAGGCTTTGAAGCAAATATTTTATTGCGATGGTGTCATATTTTATTTTAAATTTGTGGAAATAGTCGATTATTAACTTCAGGGGTTAAGTACATACATAATAAAAATAATTTATCTTTCTATCAAAAATTCAGCGAACTGTTTTTTTTATTTATTTTAATCTTATTTTTTTAATGTGTTTTTTTATTTTATATATGCTATGCATTTTTCTTATAAAATTCCCATAGATGTATATTTCTTCTGTTGGGTTAATAGTGTTGACACAAAAAAAACGCAAGATCGAATAATGAGAAGCGATTTTTACGTAGAAATCACCTAGGCGAGAAAACCACAGCGCTTGAGCTATGGTGACTCAAAAAGTTTTTTACTAGAGAAAAAAATTTCAAATTACAATGATGATATGTCCTTTTTTGAAAAGGATCTTTTATAATCTAAAATTTACTAGTGATTATCACATCAAAGAAGTAGCTCCCATTTTCGGTATGGCCATGAAGGCAGCTGTACTTTGAAGGTCAAATTTCTTTGTTTTTACAGGTCGTACGGACTGTACGACTTGGTCACACCTCTTTAAAGCAGTATGGAGGCAGTCACTTTGTACTCATGCTGTGCTTACGCAGTTCGAGTTGGAGAATTTGTCTTGGTTGCCATGCGACTATCCTGCACTACACGTGAGTGCGACTGGGCTTTCCATATGTGCATTTCACACGGGCCTCCACGTGTACGCCCCAATGCATCGACATGGGTCCAGACACAACAAATAGAATACTTTCGCATAAAATAATTTGTAATTAAAATATTTCATCACAATAAAATAAATGATAACAATAGATCGTCAATAAAATGAGCACGACTCTCATGACTTGTCTAATTGAACACAATGTCAAAATACTGATAAGATCAAAAAAAAATTGCCAACACGACGAGCATCAACGCAACCGGCCTAAGGATGAGCCTTTGATTTAGTTCAAATACAATCAAGCAAATTTGACTTAATGATCTCACAGGGAGAAAGGGAATCTTGATACTTACTAGTTCGGAATTAAGAAAACCGCTTTGAAAGGTGATGTCTTTGGCCCCTTGATACCTGATTGAAATACCTTGAATGGACAAACATGTAAGTGGTGCTCAACCTCAAGGGCTAGAAGTAATTAACCTTATTAAAATTGAAAGCTGTTTTCTACTCGTATGTGAAAAATTATTGAGTGCAGTAAACCAACTATGTCAGCTATTCGCTCGCTAATCATGTTGCGCTATGAGAGGTGAGAAGGACCCACTATGCAAAACGACATTAAATCACTAGCAGACGGTCAAACCGTGCGATCACTAGAGATCATATAGCCTAATAGAAAA
Source organism: Apostasia ramifera (assembly GCA_019297695.1). Taxonomy (NCBI): domain Eukaryota; kingdom Viridiplantae; phylum Streptophyta; class Magnoliopsida; order Asparagales; family Orchidaceae; genus Apostasia; species Apostasia ramifera. The sequence continues at coordinate 45,531 of JAEMOT010000558.1, forward strand.
TCGAATCGACCGGTCCGCTTGACCAGATGGTTCCTTTCGGAGAACTAAAGCATCAGGTAGGTATTGATCTAAAAGAATAAGTATAGCTCAAGATAAGGTAAATATCAATCGGAGATAATGTAGATAGATATAATACCGACCTAACCTCAAGTTATATTTATTTTTTCTTGATGAATACTTACTTGGGTACCTATATATCGGGCGTTCGATCTTAACGTTACGCACAGAGCTTTGTGTAAGGCGATACCCGCTTATTTGCATAGCTCAATGTTATTGGTAGGCGAACGAATGACACTTTTCGCCCACCAGATATAATAATTTCTCCTATAGCGAAGATTCTAGCTTTCTGATAACATCTATATATAAGACATAAAATCTGAAAACAATTATATGTTTTATACTAATTTTTTAAAATTAAGATAAAAATCTCACTATATTTTAAATCTTATGCTCTAAAATCATAACCCAAAAACCATATCAACAAATCTTATGCTCTAAAATCATAACCCAAAATCCATATCAACAAATCTTATGCCTAAATTATTTTTAACACAAAAAACTTAAAACTAAACCTTAAATCTTAAAAGATATAATCTAAAATAAAATTTTGATTTTTGTTAATTGGCTATATGTAATTTCACTTTAAATTCAAATTAGTAAAATAAAAGTATTTATTACGAAATTGGAAAGCATATACAGTAGAATAAAATCTATAATAATACATTAATAAATTATTTTGCTTTTGTTTTGAAAATTAGTGGAACAATGTAATTTTCATTTAAAAAAAAACTTTGGGCAAAAGCCAAAGCCAAATTATGAGACAAATAAGAGAGACAAGAGAAATAATTGGCCCTGTATATGAATAAGATTTTTATCTCATGCCCCTCTGTGATTTGATTCAAAATGTTTTTTTTTTTTTTGATAGCAGATTTGATTCAAAATGTTACCTAATCAGATCTTCTAACTTGCCATTTACAACCACCTGAAATTTACAACATAAAATCTGATCCAGTTTCGTTATTGTGTTAGACTCAAATTTCAAATCAACTGTAAGTCGACCTGAAATTATCTGACTTGACTCCTAATTAATATAATCTTTTTTGGCGTGCGACTCATGAAGTGTGTGTGTAAAATCATAATTAAAGTTTTTTATTCTTCTTTTGTCATAAAGATCACTCGATCCAATTCTTGATCCAGTATATAAAAAGAAATACAAAAAATAAAGAAGAAACAGTCACCTGAATTGTTTCTCATTGTCATTCCTTCCTGCTCTACTCGTGAAAGTAGAATGTCGAGGTCTCATTGGTAAGGAGAGGAGGTAGGTATGGCCAAGAGGAGGCTGGAGAGAACAAGAGAAGGCCCTCAAGACCAAGAAAAGGTCGACGCTGGAGATGAACGGAAGGGACGGTCATCAATGACAAGAATATTGCGAGATTATGTGACATTAAGATCATGTTCCGCAGATAGATCAAGATCAGGTTCAGAAGTTTCGTCAAAGTTCTCACCGAGTGCAGGAAGACGATCGAGTTCTGTAACGTACTTCGGATCTGCATTCCCTCGGCGACTTG
>JAEMOT010000558.1:47805-59501 GCA_019297695.1 Apostasia ramifera
TTCCGGGTCGAACCGGTCCAATAAGCAGCCCTACTCCAGAGCGGTCGCCTTGTTTCCGGAATTGAGGGCCTCTGTGAGCATTCTCATCATGGCAGGAAGAAGGTCCTGAAAAAGTTCACGGTTGGAAGTAGACTCCAGACACTGGACAAATTTAACGATTATTCGTCCTATGATTCTAATAAGTTGCATTCCCAAAACCCTAATATTGTTAAATATAAGATATTTAAGTTTTAAGATTTGTAAAATATTTAAAATAAAATTAATTTTATATAGATTGTGAAATAAATTGGTTTTATATTATAAAATTTGTGGATGATGTAAAATAAAATTGATTTTAATATTAAATTTTATATAAAATTTTAAAAAATTATTAGTTTTAATGCTAAAATTTAAATATGATGTGATATGTAAGATTAATTTTAACCCATATTAATCTTGGCAAAGAAAAGGACAAAAGGCTAAAGTTAGTCATATAAGATCAAAATACCTAGTCTAAACAGAATAATAGCTTCATATTTGCAAATCAGGAACATTCCTATTTGATTCAAATCACATAAATTTGAACAAAATTCAATCCCTTTGCAAAGAAGATTATTTAAGATTTCTGATGCAGAAGCTTAAAACAGATGAGTAACCAAGTTAAAGTGGATTGCATTACAAAAGAGTTTAGCAGGGAGATGCATGTGATACCTAAAAAGAATAAGATGCGACAAGCATTTACGATGATTTGATCATGTTCATTTACTTATTGAGATCTTGTATACAAATTCAAAGAGAGAAAAATGATAAAAATTTGAGATATAATCGCTACACAAGACACATGACACAATTGCACTCACACTGTCACACATAGCATCTACAATTTAAGTTGAATGGAGAAGAAGAGTCCACATATGACATAACCTAGCCCCAACTAGTTCTAGATTCACGATTATTGTAACATTTAGCTCTAGTATTGTTATTTTAGTCGGCTATCAAACAGGGATAGGAATCAAGATGAAGCAAGTTGGAAACAAGAACAAACATATAAAATCCTCTAATTTCATGACCCAAATTTGCCCAACAAATAACATTAACTCCACTTCTCAAAAGGAACAAAGATTTTTAGATGGAACAAACAAAACCAATTAACCATATAAGAATTTGCACAAAAACACAAAGTTAACTCAGGTCTTAATAACTAAAGCCAGATAAAGACAACATCAAAACTAGATTGGAGAGAATTCAAACCTGCTGGCAATCTCAAAACGAGAAGACCTCACAATGAAATGGAATTCTATGAGGATTACAGGTAATTTTAAGCTGCAGCAAAGGCTTTCTTTCCTTTGGAGTCCCCACTGGAACCTGCCAGTTTTTGCCAATGGCCTTGAATCAAAGATTCAATTCAAGTTAATGAAGAAGAATTTTTCAAGCAAAAGTCAAAATGCTGAATTGGGGAGGAAAAAAACCGCATACATCTCACTGAATGTGATGTAATTTACATATTAAACAATGAATTATTTCTGTTTGCATCTGCAGCAAAACACTACTCACGGTGCTTTCCATGAAAAAATTAACAGGCACCTTGGTTGAGTTATAAGCTATTAATTAGTGTCATTTTTATGGTACTTGAAATCTTCTAAAGCATATACATAAATAGCGCGTGCTAAGGTATAAACTTATATGAAATACCACAGGGAATCATTTTACTTTAGTTTAAAATTGATTAAAGTAAAACTCAAAATTTGCTTTAAAAAAATTTCCATCTTGGACTTGTGTGAAGTTGTGAACTTTGAAGAATATCGCAGCTTTGACTTTTAGTGGAAAAGGTAGAATTGATAAGACAATAACTACAGTCAGCTATCAGTGATACTTACGGCTTTTTTCATAAGCAAATTCTTCTGTGTGATACCCATTATCATACGATTCGTGCAGCTTCGATAGAATAACTCCACGTAGCAGACGACATCTACACACCATTAAAGCGCATAGAGGGTACTTGCGCGTGAGCAGTGGGTGTGGGTTTTATATTGTAATACGATTTTAAAACGGTTAAAACATTATTGTATTATTAAGCAATAAAATGTTAAATTAACTCCAAAATAAAATCACTTCTTAGCATAGTTACGACACTTGATGCCTTAAAATTTTGACAAATTTTCTGTACAATTGGCGGGACCAAAAATGATTGAATTATAATCAATGTGAAAATAGCTTTTTAATAAACACAAAATTACAATTTCTTTAAGCGAACATATGGTTTCAACTCAAACATCAACTCTACCTAATGCTTTTTGATATCTTCAATACCATGTTAATTACATCCATTTCAATTTGATGCTTTAATTCAAATGTTTTGATATTAATTTTAACTTATCAATTTTTAATACATTATTACCTAATAAAATACCAAACTAATTCGAAAGCAAAATTAGTTCTAAGCATTATTGAACAATGTTACGATGGTAGATGTTTTAAAACATAGACTAATTATGAGTTTACTTGATAGGCCAATAAAATTATGAAAATTATAATAGATTATAAACCTATTTTAATAAAATTTATCAAAATCTACTATAATTTTTTTTACAAGCATTCAGCATCGAATCAGAGACCAAACTATCTAATATTTTTTAATATGTACAATAATATATTAGCTACATCATATTTAAATTTGGCGGTTTAAATCATGATCAATTGTTTTGATATTAGTTTGATACATTAATTTCTAATGTATCATTAACTAATAAAATATCAAACTAATTCGAAAATAAAATTACTTTTAGATATTGTTGAATCATATTCTAATGATTGATGTTTTAAAATTTTGGTTAATTTTGAATGTATTTAATAGGTCAAAAAAATTATAAAAGTTATAATATATTAAAATCCTAAATTCGAATCATAAAAAAATATTTTAAAAAGAAATAATTGTATTCAAATACAATTTCGACCGTAGTATAATCAAAATCGTATTTTAATACAATTCACTGCGAATTGCGCAACACCAAAAAGTTTAAATTGTATTTGAATACAATTATAACACCAAGTGCAACACCAAAATGGTATTCGAATACAAATTTAACAGTATGCATTGCAGATAATACCGAAATTATATTCGAACACGATTTCGACTCTACATATTGCATATATAAAATTATATATATATATATGCATATTTTTGTACTTGAATACAAAAATATGATTTCGATGTACAACATTACATTTTTGTACTTGAATATGAAAATTCTCTTAAAATAGATTAATATAAAATTAAATCATATAAAATAAATATCTCATTTTTAGTTTAAAATTTGACTTTTCATATTCAATTACGAAAAATTAATAACATAGAAATAATTTTCGTAATTTATTATGAAAAATCACTACACACGATTTAATTATACAGAAATTTAAATTTTTATAATCAGTTAAGAAAACTTAAAGTTTTGCATATCTAATGCTCCGTTGGGCGCTGCATAATGTGTGGGTTTTAGCACCCAGATGTCAATATATAATTAGCAGGGCACAAAAAGTATGGTTATGCAATAGGCACTGTATCCATTCTCTTTTCCATAACATATATGTATATACTATATAGCTAGATTAAATTAATTACAAATAAAAAACATAATTTCAATAGCATGGCATTTAATCTCCTCAAAAGATGTGAACTTTACAAGAAATAATAAAAATCGAAGATAACTATGATGCCACTACAACAAAAAGAAAGGATGAAAAAAATCTACCTGCACTATCCTATGATGACATGATCCCCTTCCTTCACACAAAAACATGGAGAAATATTGGTTGCAATGTTTGAATGCCTCTTCTTATACTTTAGTGAAGGTAATTGTGGTGAACAATGATGGTTCTATTCATCTAGGCACTGTGGCATGTGCCAGCTAACTAGCTAAGATACGACCTCAATTGGGATAGTGCCAATGAACAAAAATTTCTTGCTAATATAGGTACCTGCAATCAGATGTTAATTTTCATTAGGTAGTTTGGAATTTAACTCACTTGATCTAAATACGAATTCAAGATCAAAAAATATCAAAATCATCATCGCCAATTGCCTTATCCCAAATATGCAATATGTGCTATTACTATAACATTTAAATTTCTTCACACAACTAATCAAAGTACATTTAGCCTTTCCCACATCTCTTTCTATTGCTATCGCAAAATACTAAATTGTGTATCTTCCACCCTTTATAGTTCATACTTATGCAAATACCTAAGTCTATCCCCCTACGATCCTTCAGTCCATGTAAATAACTCTATGCACTCTTCTTCATATTAATTACTTTTTGGAAGTTAATTTGTTTCACAACATTTAGATCCATATAACAAATTGACTAATTGATGCTTACAAAATTTTCCTTCAAATCTCAAAGTTATTCTCAGATGACAGTTCTAGAATCACCTTCCATTTTAGCCACAGACTGTTACTCCACTGGTGATGTTTTATCTACATCAATCATTAGCGAGGATAACAAAAAACAACTACAATTCCAAGTCAAAAATAAATTACTAAGGCATATGGCTAAGAACAAAATCAAGTCAGCAATGTTAGCAAGTAGAAACTTAGCCGTAAACAATCAATATGTAAAAATGGAACACAACCATACAAAGGCATGATGAGCATAACATATCTAGAAATGATATTGTTCACAAACTTCTTCAAATCAATACAACTAAAGCAAAAGTAAAAGTAGAATTCAAATTACATCAAACAAAGACTTGCTTTCCAGTTTCTAACTAACCAAATTGATAGAAGATACCCATATCACTATTATTATCTGCACAAGCCATCAGCACTTTTCGGATTGTATTCCCCACATAAGAGCATACTATCCAGTACATGGAGCAAAACTGTTCTGGAACATAAATCTCCCTCTAATATCTTAATAAAATAAATGGCTACTAGCTAAAATTTCAAGATAGATATTTTACAGGTACTTCCAATACTAAAAGAACAGGCAGTCAACTTCTTGATTTCAGATATGATGCCTAATATCAGAAAAATAAACATCACAAATACAACATCAAGGATCACCATAGGAAGGTAAATTAAATGAAGCATAAAGAGAAACATACAACACACAAACACAATGTGCAGAAATGAACACAAACGTATTATGTTTCAGTGTTCATACTTTCAATGTCTTCCCTAGGAGTCTTGAAGCCAAGACCAATGTTCTTCCAGAAACAGTTGCTATCCTTACCAGGCCTCTTTCCCTTGAAAGACTTCTTTCAGCTGCTGTATAGCAATCTCTTTAAATAAAGACATGGGGGACAAAGAATCAAATAATATGAATTGCAGTATGACACCCATATTAAACACCTTTCGTTGCTTCAGAAAGACCTTCTCGGTCTGTATAATAAAAGACTTAGCAACTCAGAAATATACACAAAACTAGCAACTCAGATATCATGAAGCTAAAAGCCTAAAACTGCAATTTTCACTCCTAGTAGATCATTTGAAATCAAATGAAAATATATTCCAGGAGACTAATTAACAGCATCATCAAGAGATGCAGGTGTATTGATAGCGGATTGCTCGCCAAAAACAATGAACCAGAACGGAAAAATAAGTTCAAAATCCAGAGAAAAAAATCATAAAAAATGAATCTCCATAAACAGATGGACATTTACCATCAAGGTCAGAACATAATTACATTTTCTTTTTAAATTCAAAACGAGTTCCTTGGGGAGTGATAGTGCACAAAACTCTGTAATAGCGAGTAGAGAATGGAGCAAAGAACGACTGGATCGAGATATAACCTGCTCCGCCATGGCTGCAGCAGAGAGAAAGTACGAGCGTCAAGCAGCAGCGGCGGCCGACAAGCCGGCGTTCATTGAAAGCCCTAACGAGTAATGCTGCGCGTCAAAATTAACTTTTTTTGTTCAAAAAACAATTAACTTTTTTCCACGTGGCACCGCCATTACATAATTTTTTCTAATTTAAATTTTTGGAGATTATTTATGAGAATATAATAAGGCTTATTTGGCACAGATACAAAATTAGTATTAAATTAATTTAATTATTTTAATTTAAAATAAAAAAATAAAATTAATATTTTTATTAAAAATTATTGAATGTATAAAATAAAATAATATTTTTTTATTAAAATTTATATAAAATAATTAAAAAATTTATTTATTTATTATAATTATTATTATTTTTAAAATTAGTACTTTTGGTTCTAGCACTAAACAAGGCAAATTTTTTCTCTTTGGATACAGAGCAGCTACTGCTTAATCCATGAATCACATTTTCAAAAATAATACTGCACACACAAATCAGAACTCAAATATTAAAATCAACTGAAATTTCTATCATGACATTATTATTGTATAGAAAAAATCAATTTTTTTATTTATTTAATATTATTATTTTTATTGCATAAAAATTTTAATTGAATTCAAAGTTTAATATCATTTATAAAAATACTAAAGCATTTTTTATTTTTGAGTGAGTTAGATCTGATTAGAACTCGATAATTATTAGATTTAATTTAGATCTGCGATTTCGAATCAATTCAGATTAAATTACGTGTGAGTCTATACAATTAATTAGCTGAAATATTTATTTTTCATAATCATATATTTATTAAGCTAGTAAATTTAAGTATATAATTATTCCCAATATCAAATATGCAAAAAAAATAAAGAATAAATTACATCCAGGTCTCTAAATTTAAGACTTAATAACACACAAGTCTACGTTATAACCTCGGAGTTTCTGAGTTTTAATAAATTATCAAATGAGTTTTTTTTAAATTTTTTATTATTAATTTTTTTTAAATTACTATTATACCCTTCCCCATCTCTTTCTGGTTTTATTAGATTAGGAGAGGTATAATGATAATTTAAAAAAAAACTAATAATAAAAAAAATCTATTTGATAATTTATTAAAACTCAGGTACTCCAATGTTATAATTTTAAAAACTTGTACTTGTGCGTTATTAAGCTTTAAACTCAAGGATCTGAGTGTAATTATCCAAAAAAATAAACGATAAAATAAAGTAATAAATAAATAAAATTATAATGCTAGATATATAGATTCCAAAGCTTATTACTTCGTATCGTAGATTGTATTCATTTATCACTTAATGCAAAACAAAACATAAAACTATGTGACATGAATTTCAGCCAACCAAGCATAAAATAGTGAATATCAAAGATAATTTAAAAAAAAAAAAGACAAAGTCAATGATTTTATGTACAAACCCAAGCACTCAAAGAAAAAAAAACTTCATGTCATCTTGGCTGCTTAAATCTACTAATCGAATAAAAAATTTATAAAATTTAGACTTTATTTAGCATTGTTGTACTGCATAAAAAAGTACTGTATTATATAGTTATATTAAAAAATACTATTGAATAATGTTATTTCATCTGTTTGGCAAAGTGCTATGTTGTTTAAAAAAATCATAATTTTGATCACATATAAATAAAATTATTATATATTTTATTTAGAAATAAAAAAATTAAATATAAATATATAATTTAATATTTTATTATTATATTATTTTTATATTATAAATATTATTTGATATATATTATTAAATATAATNTATTATTAATTATATTATAACATAATTATGTTAGTTTAAAATTTATATTTATTAAAATATATTATTATAATATATAATTATTTAATTTTATTTATATATTTTAATATAAGATAATTATATATTTTATAATAATTATTACTCAAAGTAGTAATATTGATTATTACTTGTATCATGTGTAGTAGACTAGTAGGTCAAATTTTAATAGGTTTTTTGTAATATTATGCGTTAAGGAGACTAGCAATGCTATTGAGTTAGATCACCGAGAATAGCTCGCCTTGATCAACCGACAACTATTATCGGATTTGTTTATTACAAAGATTTGATCGCCTCTTGCTAGATATCCAATTCACGAAGTTCAACCAATTGTTATACAATAGATCGAGACCATATAAGACGTTTTATTTTTTTAATTTATTTTGACTCAACAAAGTACAACATAAGCCATTTAATATTAATATTTGATTCATAGCATAATTTTGAAAATATGCCATTCGTTATCGAAAATGAAGATACATCAACATATGTTACATGAAATCGTAACCCTCTCTTTTTTTCTTACTTAAATTTAATTAATATGATAAATTAATTTATTTTTTATCATGAGTTTGAGAAGCAAATAAAAAAAAAATTCTCCACATAATTTGAGATTAAGTATAAGCATTTTTTTAAAAATCAACTATAAACATAATTTTTGGATAAACTTTTGCGTACGATTTTGAAATTTTAAAAATGTTTAGGTTTTTATTTCAAGAAATAAAATTAGATTAAACTTAAACAAATTTATAATAAAACTTGTAATTAAGTACTCTTGCGCTTTGAACTTGCACGTGGGAAACTCATGAAAATGTTATAATTAAGTTCCTGAAAAACCTTTGATTTAAATAATAGGTCCTTCTATCTAACCTTGCTCTTAATTTATGGTTATTACTCTTTTACATTGTGCATTATTTTTTAAAATACCAAAAGTCTAATTAATTCAAATTAAATCTACATGCCCTATATCGCACCCACTCATACATTTTTAATTAAGAAGATTTATATATATACTTTTCAAATCACCTTCAATAACATATTAAATCTCATATTTTTTAAGCTTTATTTAAAATTTTTGAAATTTTTTATACTAATTATGATTATTTAAAAATTTCTTACTAAGAACATGTATAAATAAAAATTTTTAAATATATTTATAATGTATATATACTAATCATTTTTATTGTTAGAAGATTTGAAGACTAAATTATAAAATAAAAAATAAAAAAGTTAATATACAATTGAATATTAATTAATAAGTATATATGTAAATGTTTTTTTAATTATTCATTTGTGTATATATCCTAAAATAGCAAGCAAGTTAATATATGATTTTGACAACTCAAGGACCTAAATATAATATTTATGAAAGTGTGAAACAACAAGTAAGCCCCGAGGACCTGCAAGCAATTGACCTCAAAAGAAAATAGAGCACACGTGCACCAACGTGTGAAAGGGACAGGATGCGGGAAAAGAAATTGAGTAGGGGGGCCAAAAAGGAAGATAACATTAATTAAACCACGAGCAGGAAGAACAAGTTTGACTGGGATGACTGTGCCAACTTATTCTCCTCAGGGTTATGACTGTAATTTCATTTCTAATGAGAATATTATCTCTTAATTTTAAGGAATAATTAACTACATGCTACAGTATTTAACTTTATTTATATATTACTTATCCATTCTTAGTTAATTACGTCATGCACACTCAAAATATTATAAAATCTTACATACACACATATAAATTAAAACTCAGTCAAAATCTATTTAAAAAAAATATTTCGTTAGTAAATCATTAAAATTATATTTTTACCCTTAATAGTACATATTTTTTTTCTTCCTCGATGTCACACTAAAGTACTTATCTGTCCTAAAATTAATTCACGTCACGAATGTCTCCTTCCCTTGCCACAACCTAAACATCAAAGCTTTAAGATTTTTACTCAAAATATATTTAAATATCCTTAAAATAATATGATGAATGGTTCAGCTTTTTTGTCACCTAACTATAGTTAGGTTGTTGAAAAATTATAATTGCTCGTTATAATGAAAACAAGTGAAAGTATGTGTATGTAAAAATTTATAATATTTTGAGTGTGCATAGCGTAATTAACTAAGAATGGATGAGTAACGCATAAATAAAGTGAAATGGTGTTGCACGTAGGTAATTATTCTTAATTTTAATTAGAAATCTTAAATTATATGTAGTTTATTGTGCTTAAGTCAGAATTAATATTTTGGAGGCTTAATAAAAAAAAGAAAAAAAAATCTCAATATAGTGCTATAGTCCAAACTAATTTATGTTTTGCTTATATAAAGGTCTCACAAGTTAAATTCTAAATGAACAAAAAAAAAAATCTCTGTGGTGGACCATTTTTCCTGCAAATTTGTAAATCTAAAATTTGTAATTTGGGTCCATTCTCTCAAAAAAAATATGAAAAAATCATTTGGTTCATTAAGATTAATTTCTTTGAATTTTTAATAATTGCTAATTATTTTTAAAGTATTTAAAATTAATATTATACTCTCAACTGATTTTATTTAAATATAAGCTTATGTCTAATCTTTCACTTCTACCTCATGTGCTGGCATTGATGCTCTTTGTCTTAGTCATAGCTGTCGTTACAGACAAAAATATATCATCGATCGTCATAGTGATCACTTTTTTCTTCAATAAAGAGATAAAGAGAGATCATTGTTGTTGTCTTATTTCACTGCCTCGAGCTCGTCATTGCACCTCCTCTAGTTCCTTGCCATATTGTCGCCGCTTTGGTTCACTTTTTGGCCATCACATTATGAAAAATAGGGAGGAAAAGAAAGGGAAAGACTATTTTCATTTTTTCCCCTATACTTTTGAATGAGAAGTTAATAAAAACTCGCAAGTGAACAATAGCAATGTAATTTAGGAGAATATATCAATTTGGATAGAGAAACTATCTAACTCAAAAGTTTAGAAGTAATTCCCTCTTATTTTCATTGTAATTAATTTTTGCCAATTTGAGATGACCAGGGTCTTGGGACCGAATAAATCTACCAACCCACGAAAGACTATTGGGTGAGGACCGTCTGCACCTTTTGGTGCCCAATAGACATGCACCACATTGGATACATGTGAACCTCACTACCGATGTGGTGAGCACCCATTGGATGCAGAACGTTGTGCTGTCAACACTCAATAACTTATGCCAACTCATAGCCCACTTGATACAGCACCTAAAATGTTATTTGATATATAGATTTTATTTTAAAATTAATCTAATTCAACCTGCATGAATTAACTTCAAAATAAGAAAAATTATATGAAAAATCTTTGATGACCTAAGTGCCCTTTCCAAAAAATATTATCCATCGAAACACTTCCTTCGCTTTCATGTTATAGATCTCATCACAATCTCATCACAAGCTCATCGGATGAGGACATAACTCCAGATATGTACCTAGCTATGTGTAATATAGACTAACATCACAATGATACAACTTAAAGAATCAATGAGGACATAACTCCAAATACGCACAATTGTCACAAATACATAATAATGTAAAGATACACATAAGCAACATAGAAATAATAATTTATCACATGTATAAATATATTTCAAGAAATATATACACAGAATATTATCGTATATATAACCTTTGAGGAGGCCGAGGCGGGTCCCAATCTCTACGCCTTCTGAAGCTCATGAGAGAGCATCTCTGACTCACTCTTCCTTTAAGCCCTTAAGCTTTGGAAAAGCAAAAGTACCCCTATAACTCAGCGGGGGAACAAGTCAAAATAGAAAAATTCATATTGGGTTTAGGGATAATCAGGCTCGAACTGATGACCCAACAGTAGTAATTAGTATTGACATAATAGAAGTGGATCGATCAAGTATCCGAACTCTAATAAAAAATTATTATTGATGGTCCAAGACCATAGATATTGATAGGTATTGGTTTGGAGAACATCTCGAAATTCAAGCAATTGCCGATGATATAACTAGTAAATATGTTCCTCCTTATGTCAACATATTTTATTGTCTAGGGGGGATTACACTTACTTGTTTTTTAGTACAAGTAGCTACAGGTTTTGCTATGACTTTTTACTATCGTCCAACC
>JAEMOT010000558.1:59559-73836 GCA_019297695.1 Apostasia ramifera
ATTCTAACCATGCAAAGAACAGAAATCTAACATATTCATATCTATATATGAAGTGTTGAACAATTGCTAAAGCTGTTGAATCTACTGGAGATGCTATTTCCTCTGTGAAATTGCTATTTCATTAATTACTATCTCGACTACTCCAACCACTCCTAAAGGTTCTGAACTATTTGCTATAAACAACAAAAAGTTGCGATAATAAGCTTTTTGCATGCGTTAAAAAAATTAAGGACATATGAGCGGTGCACGCAATATTCTTTTATATCGTCACAACATTAATTCACTGTAAGACTAGTCATATATGTTAAAAAAATATATATAAATCAAAACATTTACTTAAGAATGTTAACCATATGTTTTTCGATTTTATTAACTCACATGATCGGCTTGGACTTGCTATCACTGAATTCTCTCCTTTTATTATGCTTATGAATGCAATCAAAAAGCTAGCTCAAGCTGAATAGACTAAGGTTACAAGTTTATAATATTTTTTTTTATTTTAGTAATAAGTAAATATATTTTAATTTTTTATTAATTACTTATATGTTCAGATACTCTAATAATATAAATCATCGATATATGAAACATTATAGACTAACAGAAGTTTTTTGTGAACGCTCCTGGACATCTACCGTATAACTTTGATTAAATAAAATTTGAGTCACCAAACTTCAAAAGTTAGCCGAGAAGGTAAAAGTGGACATGCAATAAAAAAAATTTAATGAAATATTTATTAATATAAATTTATAATTAAAACAATTTTTTCAGCAAATAGGGAGCTGCCATGTCAGTACAGGGGGATGGGCCCACTGCTGACGTGGAAGGTTTTGTGCCCACCAAACCCAATAATTTTTTTTTTATACCAATTTGATTTGAACCCAACAAGTTTTCCTCATTAGGTGAGTTTCATTTTCAAAAGTGTAGCAATAAAATAATTTTTTTAGTATTTATTTATTATTTTAAAATTCCTCGGGAATTAAAACCCTAGCAGTGTTTGTTTACCCCAAGCGCAGCTCTCCGGCCAAGGATGCGAAACACTATAAACAGCATCCCACGTTCTCCTACTCTCTCTCCTTCATTCTTTATTCCCTCTCCCATTGACAAACTCAGCACTCATCCCCTCCTTAAATACTCCCCACCGCATTCAGCTGAACCCCATGAGCCTTCATTGCTCTCTTCCTATGCGAAATCTCCATTGGCTTTGGAGTTCATCTTCATCATGGTGATCAGTTCTATCCCTTCTATCTCACCCTCTCAGCTCTCCTCTTTCGTAAAATTCATGGAAACTTAACTACGTAAAAGGGTTGAATTACAGGCAGTATGGAAGCCTTCGTGGCTGGAGGCTCTCGACACAGAGAAGTTCTTCGTAGGGTGCTCGGCGCACGAGAGTGCGAAGAAGAATGAGAAGAACATCTGCTGCCTCGACTGCTGCACCAGCATCTGCCCTCACTGCGTGCCGGCTCACCGGAGCCACCGCCTGGTGCAGGTCCGGCGGTACGTCTACCACGATGTCGTCAGGCTGGAAGATCTTGAGAAACTCATTGACTGCTCCAACGTTCAGGTTGGTTAATTATACAATTAAGACGTGTCAAACATGCGAAAGTTGAAACTGTTGTTGCTTCATAAAAAAAAAAAGAGAATTTTTTTCATATTGATTCGTTAATATTAATGTTGAATCATTTCAATTTGATCTTTTCTCGACTATTTATTTTCACAAAGGTCCCTTGAGTTTCACTTATTATTCATTTCAGCTAGTTTTGTTGGAATCCCAAATTTTATATATAGAAGATAAAAGGATCTAAGAAGTAGAGAAAATGAAAATCCATGGACCAATATGAAAACTCTTTGTCCTCATGAAGCAATTAGTAATTTACCAAAATAACAATTTTTAATTATTGCTTAATTGGCTCATTCACTTAATTATGATTAATGCCTGTTTATATTAATTTTGATGCAGTCTTACACAATAAATAGTTCAAAGGTTGTGTTCATCAAGAAGAGGCCTCAGAATAGGCAGTTTAAGGGCTCAGGGAACATCTGCACCTCCTGTGATAGGAGCCTTCAAGAGCCCTATATTCATTGCTCTCTTGGTTGTAAGGTTTATATCTAATTAATTAATATTGATAGAAGATAACTTCTTTCTATTGCATATCTTTGTTTTAATTGAGTTTGGGTTTAACCTAAATCACGCTTGACTCAAATGAGTCAAAATTTAGAACATAAAATTACGTCATATTATGCTCTATATGAATTCATCAATCTGTCTATAACTTAAAATCTCCTGTTTGGGCCTAATATAAAACTGATACTTGAGAATATGAATAAGTAAAAGATTGTAAGTTAAACCCAACAACAACAAAATTGACTAAAGGTGTATATCAAAATCGCAATTTTTACACCGAATTGAGAAACAACAGGTGGATTACCTGTTGAGGCGAAGGAAGGATCTCTCTCCGTACCTCCGGGCATGTGAGTCGCTTCAGCTGAGCCCCGACTTCTTCGTCCCACATGAAGTCCACGAAGAAGAGGAAGAAGAAGAAGAAGGGATTAATGAGACCACTAACTCGACTATTGTCGAAGCAGACGAAGCCTTAGCTTCTTCAGACTCCGACAATGCGAGCATTCCGCTGATCGCGCGTAAGAAGCGCAGCGCGCTCTGCGTGTGCGCAAGGTCTGCAAGCCGGATGGCTGAGGAGGATGTGGCTGCGAATATGAGCAGAAGGAAAGGGATTCCTCAGAGGTCTCCACTTTGTTGAACATATAAATATATATATATATATAAAGTTGATGTAATATGTTTATTGTCATAAGTCACTGCATGCCAATTGTGAAATTGCTTTGGCTGAGGCTGTTTGATGTATTAATTTTCATAATTATGTGGTTTAATTACTAAGATATTTTGATGTATAATTCTCTAAAGTTTTGGTTTGTTAATGTTTCCACTACTTAATTATTCGAGTAAATTTCATCGAGGTTAAATCTTGACCTATTTTATAAAAGGCTAGGGTTGTCAGATAGATCTCACTCGCGAATTTGTTTATAATTTTTATTTAAAATTAATATAATTATAAATTTTAATTATGAGCATCAAAAATATAACTAATATTAAAATTAGTACTAAAACCTTATAAATAAATCTCTTAAACAATTTAAATATGAGTTAACTCATTTGTAAGGCTCGGGTTGGGAAATTTCAATGATTAGTTTATTGACAAATGAAATCATGCATTAAGCCAAGCGACTTTTGTCATGTTTGCTGCTCTCCTCTCTCTTCTCTCTTGTAATCTACAATTTTTAAATTTGAACGATCGGGCTCCCGATTAGGGATCGCCATGTCAGTATTGGGTTGGGACTGACTATTGTTGACAATCTTCGGTCAAAAGGGCTTTTTAAAAATTAGACATTCAGCCATAAGGGGCTTGGCATTAAACCGAACAATAATTTCACAAGGTATAATTTTCGTTCTTTCAGAAGTTAAAGACTTAAGTGTAAGAAGTTCTTAAAGAACCTAGATGCAATTTCCCAAATAATTTTTATAAATTTATTTTGAGCATAAACTTATCATATTAAACAAGCCTGTTTGTCATGGACCTTAATCAATTCCTCAAATATAAGGTCTACAAAGATAATGATAATGTAAGACCAGTTTATCATTAATGGTAGTATTGACAGTGTGCTGGAATATGTGGTACTATTGGTGCTGGAATATGTGGTACTATTGGTGGTCGCTGAGGACCATTACAGTAAGTTTGAGCAGAGAGGCAATACACTAAGAAATCAGAACCGGTTGAGCAATCGTCGTTCTCGATATTTGATGGGATAATCGTCGTCCCCAATATTTGGTGGGATAATCATTGTCCCCGATGTTTGGTGGGACTGATATGTTGAGTGGTATTATCACAAAAACACGAATGTTGTAAGTGTACCGATGTTATGGGTAAAATTGATAACGCGAAGTTATGGAGAAACGATATTTGACTAATTGTGATTTGACGGTCCGATGTTTGGCAGCTGAGGATTGTCGGTGCACGTATCATGGCCGAAGTTTGTCTACAGTGTTTGTGCAAATATCGTGTCCGTGGTTTCATATTTTTATATCGTAAATGATATTATGGAATTTACTTGTGTGGTACAATGAACTCTGTTAAGAGGTGTTGATATAAACTCTGTACTTTCACACGACGTTATGGTAATCAATGTCAGAGTGATTTCCTAAGATCGTGATTGAAGGTTGATATTGAATTTGTTGAGCTAATCTACTGATATTGTGTTCTGATGAAATATTTTTTTTAGTATTATGAGATTTGTCTACTCAGTACTTTGAGGCTGATGCTTTTTTGGCAGGTACTTTTCCACACGATCAAACACAGGACAAGGGCAAGGGGATTGGCAAGGTTGGAGCTGCCACTTAATTCTTGTTGTTTTTAAATTGTAATAAACTTTGTGTACGATGTTCGCTGAGTGAGCAGATAATGTAATTTGTAATAGATGTTTTATTATATGCTCAATTTTGATATCGTCGAATTTGATGTTTCCTTGCCAAAAAATTTTTTGGTCACACCCCACTGCCATCGAGTGTAAAATGATTAAGGTAGCTGGCTGGCTGTGATGAAAAATATACATAAACATAAATAATATAAATTTTTAGAATATTCTTTTTAAGTAGTAAAATATATATTAATTATGTTAAATATATTATGTGATATTTAAAAATTGAGGATTTACAATTATTGACTCGAGCTCAAGTTATCATGTCGATCTCATTTTGAGCAAGTTAACTTTGAGTCACCAAAAATTCAATTCTAGCTAAATTTGAGCAAGTTTTGAGCAAAATCTAGGCCCTGTTTGGCGCGAAGATCAAAATCAGGACTATAATAGTACCAGTTTAAAAAATAATAATAATGATAAATAAACTTTTTTAATCATTCTACACATATTCTAATATAAAAAATATTATTTTACTTCACCTACTCAATAATTTTTAATAAAAATATCAATTTTATTTTACATCCTAAATCAAAATATTTGAATCGAGTATTTTGATGTAGGATGTGTAATAAAATTAATATTTTTATTTAAAATTATTAAATATGTGAAATAAAATAATATTTTTTTATATTAAAATATGTATAAAATAATTAAAAAAATTTATTTATTATTATTATTATTATTTTTTAAATTAATACTATTTTGGTCCTGAAGATGACCTTAAAGTGCTGTTTAGAGATTATGTTTTTTGATTATATGTAACTTGTTGGTAAGGGTTATTAAAAATCTCTCTCTCTTAATTGAATGGATTAATCTAAAATAATAAACAAAGTAATGAAAACAGCTTGATATAATTAGGGATTTAAAGATAAAAATAATTCTTAAAAAAAATCCCTTTTAAGTGAACCAAAAGGATTAAACAACTATCCCCTGCGGTAAACTAGACTTACAGCATCATCTTTATCAATACTACTCTCAGTGGATACTAGCCTCAGCGGTAGACTGGACTTACAGCATCAACATTACCACTTCCCAGTTTGGATAGATACCTATAATACGAGAAATCAGAAACCACCTTTTCTCATTTTTTTTTTCACAGTTTATTTCTTTAACACAAGTCCTCTAGGCTTGGCTTTCAAGTTAATCTCCGTAACATTATCTTACTCAATTAACAAGAAGATAACAGAGCAATCACAGAATCTCTTCACATAAATATTAAGTTATAAATAAAGAATTTCATGCACACTTCTTTAAAGAAAAATATGCATACCTTTTCGTACAAAATAAAAAATTCATAATTCTATCTCTTTTATATTTATATGCATGAGATTTGTCTACTTTGCGTTTGCTATTTTCAAAAAAATAAATGAATATTAGCTTGGAATCTCCCATACTTTAAGTTCGTCCTATCCGCTAGGTTATTTCTTCAATTTTCAGAGAACCAGAATCACAGAAAGAGTTAGTGAGAGAGAAAATGACAGAATCAGAAAATATATATATATATATTCTCTTGCATATTTTCATGCAACTCAATACTTGGCACGATTAAGATCTATGACATTCTCTTGCATGTTTTCATGCAATTCAACACTCTTTTTTTTAATTAAATTGACAAATTTGAAATATTTAAATGATTAAAAATAATGTTAGAAATATATAAAAAATAAAAATATAACTACTATTTAGAAAGATTTATAAATTGAGTATAAAAATATGGACATATACCCAAATAACTGAAAAAAAAAAAGTAATATTAAAGTATTAAACCATTTCTTGTAGTTCAGGTTTAACTCGAACTTGAATTTGATGTGATCTGATTACTCAATCTAAATCTGAACTAATAAATGATTCAGATTCCATAACTCAAATCACACATATTAATATCTACATTTTATGAGAATCCGATCAAATTAATAAATAGATACGTGGGCTACCCGATTTGATTGTAGAACAAAAACTTTCATGTGAATCTAACCCACCCAATTTATGTGCTAAATACTGAAACCTAATTTACTCAATAAATGAATTCGACCAAACTAAAAATGTATCGATGACCAGAACTTAAAATTTTTGAGTGAGATCATGCATTGCCACCTTTGATCATTAAGTGATCATCGTATATGCCAAATTCCAATCTTAATTAGTTACTCTTACTGTGCATTTATTTCAATAAAATAGAATAAAATTGAAATAAAATTATTATTTTATTTGAAAATAGAATGATAATTTTTTTATTTATTTGAATGGAATAGAATGTAGATTAATAAAAAGTAAATAGAAAAAAAAATTAAAATACCTCTGAATTACATATTAAGTATGTGTGTGAACAATAAAAATTTTAAAATAATATTTTTAGTCCGCAAAAATAATCAAAGAATAGTTATTTCATATGTGGATGGGATGTATGGTTATTCCGTAAAATATAGAATAGTGATTCTTATGAAATAATTATTTTACTAAAATAAATATAGGAATAACTATTCCAAAAAAATAAAAGTGATATGAAATAATTATTTCATCGAATTAAATGTACCTTAATGTATAAATTCAAATTAATTCGAGAGTGACTTAAATTTCACGATTAAGTAAATTTTTTTGGAATCTTAGCAGCTACGTAAGTGTTGAGTTCAAGCCTGCCAGCCTTTCAACTCGAAATCAAAGTCATTGCATGATTTCAAAGCAAGTTGGAATTGATAGTTGATAAATAGTTTTTTTTAATTTCAATATTTTAGTTTAGAATGTAAAATAAAATTGATATTTTTATTAAAAATTATTAAATATGTGAAGTAAAATAATATTTTTTATATTAAATTTTATATAAAAGAATAAAAAAAATATTTATTATTATTATTATTATTATTATTATTATTAAATTAATATCATTTTGATTTGATTTTAGTCCTGTTATTTTTGATGTTGAAATATTGAATAGAGCTGAATTAGCTTGCATTTTTTATGATATTAATATAAAGCATGCGGTTTATAAAATATTAATAGTTTTACGGGAGAGAATAAATCATTTATATATAACACTTATAAATTTGTTTTAGGTGATTTAAAATTAATTTTATTAACTTTTTTATGCTGCTCATCAAATTATATATAAATTTTAATATTAAAATTTATATTTTTTTTATATATTAAAATAAAAATGAAATTTATTTCATATCTCACCCAAAAATTAAAATAATAACTAATTTATATAATATTTTTCACACATATTAATAAAATAATTAATTTTATTTCACATTATATATATTTTTTAATAAAAAAAATTACATCTGAATCCCTGAATTTAGGGCCTAATAATATAGAAGTTCATATTTTTTAAATTATAATATCAAATTTTTGAGTTTTAATATAATTATCAAATAATTTATTTTTATTTTTTTATTATTAAAATTTTTTATAATTACCGTTATACCCATCTCACTTTCTCCCTGCTGATCTCTATGCACGTGCGAAGTTGCACGGCCAATAGTTGCCGGCAGCCCTCAAGCGCGAAGCATGAGGCCACATTTGAGTAGTTGTATGAGGCGTGTAATTATAGAAATAGTTTCAATCTAAAAATATTTTTTGTAATTTTGAATTTAAAATAATTTCTATCAAAATTTATTCATAGAAATTATTTGTGAAAAGAGAAAATGCTTGATAGTACTGAGGCCTTTTAATGAGTCAGATTATAACCAAACCCAATCTCAATTTTGATCTAAATATTCTATTAAATAGAATAATTTTTTGATCTAAACTATTAATCTAAAATTCAACCTTCTATGTTTATATATTTAGCAGATTGGATCTGAGTGAACACTAATCCGATTCAATTTTTTTCATATTTTTATTGATTATTATAATATTTTTTTTCTTTATTAATGCATATAAACATAAAAAATTGAAATATAAAGGATAAATTTTTATTTATATTTGATAATATAAAATTTTATTAAAAAGTTATATGTTATTAATTTATATTACTTAAATAATTTTTGATTGATTTTATTAAGATTCTAATTTTATAATTTTTTGCTTATAATATTATTTTAGAGATTATTTTTTATAATTTTTTTATATGTATTATTACTCTAATTTTAATATATATAATATTTTTATATCAATATTTTAAGTTAGTCATGTTTCTTAATAAAAATAAATTATATGAAATGCATATATCCATGATACGTCTGATTCAATCTGATTTTTTATTTGATTCAGTTGTCTTCTGGATGGATATGGATCAAGGCGAACCCAATCTGAATCCGATCGGTTGATAGACTTAACATCGCGACATCGATGCTTTTAAGCGATGTGTAGAATTACACTGTCGCGCCTTCGGCACCATAGAATTTCTCCAAAAAAATTAAAAAATATATATATTTCTTTTATTCCTCTTTTTTAAGAGATTTTACTTTACCACCAATTTTGTTTATTAGCATAAGGTTATTATCTTGAATACAATCTAGCAATTGAATTATGAAACTCTTTTGAATGGTTGGGATGACATGCCTAAATAGAATAAAAACTAAATTTAGGGGAAATAATTGATTTATAGGGCATTTGATTTAATGTTATTTTGATGTTATATTATGTTATTTAAAAATAATCATCTTTAAATAATTTTATAAAAAATAATAAAATTATTACTCAAAATATAGTATTTAGATAGTATAATATTTTGATAATATAATATAATATCAAAATAATATTGAACCATATGCCCCATTAATGTCATCTTAATGTTATGCCATATTAACTAATAATTTAATAATATTTTAATAAAATATCTGCAGATATCATTAAATTCATAAATTATTTTGTATAAATAATATAATATAATATTAATATAACATTGAACTGAATGCTCCCTTAAGCCTTATTTGGGTGGTATTTAACAATCCACTAAACATTTTTAAAATATTTTAATTAATATTTAATATTTATTTTACATCATATATAAATTAAAATATTAAAAAATTTTCATATACTATACAAAATTAAATATTTAAAATTAATTTTATTTTATGTTTCACAAATATTTTAATTAAAATTTCAATTTTATTTCACATTTTATATAATTATTAATGGTAATATAATTTTATTTTGTATTGTGACATTACAATTTTTTTTTTTTCTAAAATTTTAATTTTTTTTAAAAAACTCTCCAAACGCTGGCTTTGGCTCGTTTGGTCAAAAGAAAAAAATGTAAGAAAAATTTATTAAATTTTTTAAAAAATATTATTTTAAAAATAAAATAAAAATAAACTTTTAATTAATAAAAATATTAGTTATGATTAAAATTTTAAAAATTTACTTATCTTACTTCTAAAATAAATTTTATTACATATTTTATCTCCAAAGTTGTTATATGATTAATATTTTATCCCAAAATTAAGGTCACAAAAAAATAACGAGAGTGAGAAAAAATATTTAATTTATAAATAATCCTTCAAAATTAGAAGTATAAATTAAATAAATAATTTTAAAAATAAAATATATAATAAAATTTATTTTAGAGGTGATATAAATAAATGTTCCTTAAAATTTTCTCCAATAGTTTTAAAATATAACTGTGACCGCTAAAAAACATAGATTTTTTTGCATAAGGCCAGATTATTGGGGAATGTCACTGGATGGAGCCCACTGCAAACGTGGCATTGCCCCATTGGATCTAATATTTTGTTTTTTGATAGTGCGCGAAGAACACGTCAGATTATACATCTCGAGGTTGCGAAGGACGAAAAAATAAAAAAATTTAAAAAATTTGAAGTACTTTGGGCAGAGTGAAATAATTAACAAACAAACCTGTCTTTTGGCCTGTGACCTCTTATGATTTTCAGGAGTGATGTGCAGCTGGAAAGCTCGTTATCAGTGCTAACTCCTCACCTAACATTGTCTTTGAAAATATTATCAAAATAATATCAAAAAAAAAATATTATCAAAAAAAAAAAAATTGTCTTTGAAAAAATGTGCATCAAAATCTTTGTCCTCCTACAATCACCAAGAATTATAATATGTGCACGCTTGATGTCTTTCACTTCCTACAATTTTTTGACTTTGAATCAAAATTATAATTTTCTCTTTCTTAAAAATTTTATTTTAGTGAATAATCATCATTAATATCTTACACATGTAATGCCTTTTTTTTTGTTATTTAAAATAATTATTATTTTATTTGAAAATATTTTTAAAAATTATTAAATTATTATTTAAAATATAACGTCTAGATAATATGATATTATTTATACTTGCATTTGATGTTGCATTTTCAGACTTCCATGTGGCATGTGAAGTCTTTTTAAATTCTTTTTAATTAATATCGTTCACGATATTTACACTATTTGGTTTGTTATTTTCTTAATGATGTCTACCTTGATGCTTCTTCGAGAGTTCCAAGTATTATCCACGATGCTAGCTAAGCAAAGAAATATCAGCCATGATATTTATTCACAGCTGCGCTGGCTGTCGTTATCTAACTGAATTTTATTAGAGAAAGACTGATACGTCAGCATTTCTTTAACACTGTTCTAGCTGCGGCGCTGCCATTTCTCCAATTAACAAGGAATAGCAAGTCTCCAATCAAACTTAGCTGGTCAGCTGACTCCCAGTGGCTCAACAGATCAAGAATCCACGCGTCATTTTCTTGATACCAGTAACTGTCTTTTTAGATTTAATAATTATAGTCTGTTTTAACCTGTAACTCATAAGCTACCACCTTAGCTTATCTATAAATACCCTTCCAAAGCTGCTGCAGAAGAGGAAGTAATCGAGTGATTGAGTTATTAAGCAACAAAGCCTTCTAGTCATTGAGTGATCAAGCACTTATATTCTTTCTCTTTATTTGATAATCTTCTGCTGTCTCATAATCAACCTCTTTTTAATCTATAGTGAAAACATTTATTTGCTTTCTAGGTAAACGTAGATGAATTCATCTTCGAACTACCTTATATCGGGTGCGCCTTCTATATGATTTTCAGCTCTTTAGTGCTCTCATTTCTGGCAGGAAATGCTGTGTACTGCAAATTCTCAAAACTTCGTCCTTCTCCATCAACGAACATGATATCAAGATAACATAAAACTTAATATCTCGTTAATCTTTTGTATCAGATTCCTCCCTCACTCACTTAAACTATTTATTATAAGTTCATACGACTATTTAAGTTCAACATTTCACCTTAGTTCTCATCTAGTGACACTGAACCATAAGG
Source organism: Apostasia ramifera (assembly GCA_019297695.1). NCBI lineage: Eukaryota > Viridiplantae > Streptophyta > Magnoliopsida > Asparagales > Orchidaceae > Apostasia > Apostasia ramifera. The sequence goes on from JAEMOT010000558.1 coordinate 71,250, forward strand.
TTGTTCAACATAATAAAAATGAAATATTCTGTATGTTTGTTTGTCCAGTTAAAATTAGTTTTGTTAATTTTCATCTAACATGCCCTTTTATATATAAATTTTAATATTAAAATTTAATTATTTTTCACATCATATGCATACACTAAAATAATAATTAACTTATATCAAATTTTTTACATATCTCAATACAATAATTAAATTTATTTTATACCATATAGAATTTTCAATAAGAAAATATTATCATCCAATTAAATTTAATCTCAATATTATTAAAATTAACTTTTGCAAACAATAATTTGATGACATAATTGTGAATGAAATTTGAGAAATTAATTTAAATAAAAATTAGAAATTAAATAAAAATCTAACTTTTAATAAATTTTTTCCAAACTGAAACAAATCTGAAAAAATCTATCAGCAAAACTTAAAACCATAATTATAAAGTTGATATTTTCTGTAATGTTGATATTTTCTGTATATTTCACTTATTTTCTAATTGTATTTGGCAAACATGAAGGGTTTGTCTCATTTAACTCAAACTCGATATTTTCAAATCTAGCTCAGCTCAAACTCAAAATAACTTTGACTCGAGCCTGCTCGACTTGAGACCACTGATGCCCGAGATGACTCAAAATGAATTGCAAGTTAGCTCAAAATGAGTATATTATACTTTTAAAAACTAATTAAATTATAATGTATAAAATACATATACATATGTATAAACTTATAAATATATAAATATTAAATTATAATTATTTATTTTAATTTATTCAAGTTTATAGCAAACAAGCTAATCCTAACCTAAGTTAGTCAATTTTGTTTTGAGAATTTACGTGCAAAATATAGAATTTTTAAGAAATTATAGATTTTACACTAAATTTAAAAAAATACTAAAAATCTTATTAAACTTTAAATAAGTGTTAGAGTTTAAAATTAAAATTTAAAACTCTAAATTACTTTAATATTAAAATTTGAATTTTAAATTCTTAAAAATAAAAAAATAAGCTATCAAAATAAAAGTTTTAATTATTATTAGTTAAGCTTATATAATTTCGTTTAAATACAATTTAATAATACAAATATTTTTATTATTGAGTTATGAATCTACATAATGGCCTCGTTTGGTTTGAAATTTTTTTAATAAAAAAAAATATATTTTATTTTCTACGTCTAATAAGAAAAATATTTACTTTAGTATTAGAAATTATGTTAAATGTGAAATAAAATTAATTATAATATTTATATTTATATTAAAAGTAAAATAAAGTTAATTTTTATACTTGAAAATTATATTGGGCCAAAAAAATGGCCTGAATCAAACAAGGCCAATAAGATAGAAATAATTTGAAGATTTTTAATATTTTTTAAAAATTTTGTATAAAATTTATAATTTTTTATGAATTTCATGTTCTCTACGTAAATATGTAAATGGGATTTTTTAAGTTGTTAACAGAATTTTAACAGTTTTGAGATTTTAAAATTTATTTCACAAATTTGAAATTAATTCATGGGTATTTGCGTAATGATGAAAATACATTTTATTTGAGTCCTATTTTTTTTAAAAAAATTAATTTTAATTTCCAAGATTAAAAAAAAGTTATCATTTAATCTCAGTTAAGATAAAATTATTTACTTTTATCATTATATAACAAGATTATTCTCAATTAGAATTTTTTAATTATTTAGAATATAATTTTAAAATATTAATAGATATATTTTTTAATTTTATATATTTAAGAAAAAAAATTAAGAGATTGAAGAAATTAAATTTTACTTTTTTGTTATATTTTCATAAAAGAATTAGAACAAGGGATATAATTGTTATTTAAAATATATAATTTTTTAAAATCAGTAAAAATGATTAAATTTAGTTTTTAAATTAAAAAAAAAGCAAAAAGACAGCATTTTGAAAAAGAGACAAAAATTATAGTTTTTCAAAATTAAAATTTTAAAAAATTAGAATTAATTTGTAATATCATTCTAACCTCATAGATCCAGATGCAATTTATCCTTTACAATAATAAAAGGCCAGATATAAATACAGTAAATGGGAATTGCAGGTCAGCCCCATAAAATGAATTTTTATTTTTATTTTTTCAAAAATTAAATATTAATATATATCTCTTAGGGTCTGTTTGTTTATAAGATAAAATTTAATAAGGTTAAAATTAAACTTGAATAGAGATATTTTTTTATTAAAAGTTGTGAATGATGTGAAGTAAAATTAGTTATTATGTTGGGGTGTGTGAGGGATGTGATATAAAATTAGTTATTATATTGAGATATGTGAGGGATGTGATATAAATTAGTTATTATTTTAGTAATATATATAAGATGTGAAATAAAATTAATTTTTAATATTAAATTTTATATGTGATGTGTGCCTGGTTAAAATTAAACTAGGTTAATTTTAAACGGACAAATAAACAGTGCCTTAGCATTTTAAATACATAATAATTAATTACACTTATTTACATAAATGAACTACTAAAATTTTCTGTTCTTAGAAAAAATGAAAAATTAAATTTTCATCAATTTGATAAAAGGTGTATAACTTATAATGTATAGAATGATATATATATATATA
>JAEMOT010000558.1:76230-98953 GCA_019297695.1 Apostasia ramifera
CCTCCGGCGGTGTCTTGCTGCTGCGCGAGGCCGCCGGTGGGATCGTACGGCCGCGCGGGGCGGCGCAGTGACGGTGCGGCTGCCGGATCTGGTGGAGGGATCCGTAAAGGTATAATGGTAATTTTAATATTTTTTTAATAATAAAAAAGGACCCAGATAATATTTTTTGAAAACCTAGGAACCCCGATGTTATAATTTAAAAATCGTGGACCTGTGTGATATAACCCTTAAACTCAGGGACCTGAGTGTAATTTGCCCTTAAATATATATTGTTTTACATGAATAATTATCTCATGATCTTTAACATTTTTTTTTGAATGTAACTTTTATTGATGAAATTTTTGTTAAATAGATAGTAATATAACATGTGATTTAGAAGTTCTATATTAAATGATTTAGTACTCATTCTCTTGTTTAAAAAAAATATTTGTCTTTTAATTTAAATTTGAATAATAAAAATAAAATAAAAAGAATGTTGAAAAAATAAAATTAATATTAAATTAAAGATGTGATTAAGAGGTGCCCACACTTTATAAATAAGTGTTTTAGAAATTATTAATTTTAGTTTAAATTTAAAAACTTTTACACACTAAAAGCACGCGAAAATTCTAATCAGCACATAAAAAATATTATATAAATTTCAGGCTCCAAAATAAATACAAATTTATTTTGATGGTATATCAATGTTACAAGATTTCTTAGAATTAAATTCAATTTATTAAATTAATTAGACTAAGAATATTACATACCTAAAAAATTATAATTAGGTATCTATAATTTATTTTCTTTTTTCAATTAAATTATAAAATATCTTATTTTTTGTCACTAAAATAAGTACTGTAAAATAAATAAAGACGAGAAATTATAATAAAAAATTTNAGGTTTTTCAGTATTAATTAAAATATTTAATAAAAAATATTTTATCTAATTATTAAATTAAATTGAATATTAAATTTATTTAAAATATTAATGAAACTTTGAAATTAATCAAATTAATCTATTAATAAGAGAAAATATTTTTTTTTGAGACTTTAGAGAAATCCCAGCGCATTTGTACGGCCCTTTTGTCCGGAGTTTCGGGGCGAGAGGGAGAGAGATTTCGGTGGGCACGATTTTCGCGTTCCTCTGGCCTCCTTCAAGAATCAAAACTGAGAGGTTTCGCTTCGGCGAGATGCCGGCGGTGAAGTCCGGCAGCCGGCCACCGTGGATCGGATTGGCGGCGGCGGTGTGGGTCCAAATAGCTGCTGGATCTGGCTACAACTTCCCACTCTACTCTCCCTCGCTCAAATCCGTTATGGGTTTCAACCAGCGGCAGCTCACCATGCTCGGCGTCGCCAACGATGTCGGGGAAAACTTCGGCATGCTCCCGGGTGTCGTTTGCAACCGCTTCCCTCCATGGCTTGTTCTCCTTATCGGGTCCGCATCCTGCTTTGTCGGGTATGGCGTCATCTATCTCGCCGTTAGCCGGACTGTAGAGTTCTTGCCTTACTGGCTGGTGAGTGAATTCAATCTCGTTTAAGCTTGTTTACCTTCGTTTGGATTTGTTTGTGCAATTTGGTGGTTATCACTTTTGGGATCTGTACGGCGCTTTTTTTTTTGATCCACTGTATGGCGCATTTAAGTACCTAAGTTAGCTAGATGATTTTAATGGTTTGCTGAATGCCCAATTATGTTTGATTTAAGTTGATGATAATTTGGGATTTAGTTTTTCAAAAGGTGTGGTTCTTCTACGTTAAAGATTTATTTCGGAGATACTTATAAACAACAGGAGGATAGAATCAGATTCTTGGTTATGCATGCGAAAGTCAGCTTCAAGTTAGAAAACGTAGAAAATCCTCCAAGGATGTTTCATATTTCGAAGTATAAATGAAACGTTTAAATTTTATATTAATGTCAGCCCCTGTTGCCTTTTGCTTGGTCGCTTTAACTCCTTGTTGTGCACCCTTCTTGTAAAATCTTTCGGTGAAGTTTATGGTTTGAGGAGATGGATCTGACATCGATGAGGTTGGCGATGCAACAATGGGTGGAGGGTATCCCCAAGAAGAGAGAAATGAATGCACTGGCGATGCAACGACGGGGTAGTTTGATGTGCTTAACTTGTAAAGTCTTGTAGCTGGGTCGCTAAGTTCTTCCATGTCTCTGTATTTGGCCAATTTATCAACAATTGATTTTCTTCTTTTGTTACTTGTGCGATTTCCATGCTTTTGAACTTCTTAATCAACTTTTTGGCTTTCCTAAGGTGCTTCTTCAGGATCTCATCCTTTGTCTCGAAGGTACCTCGTACCAGATTCACCATTAGACATTGAGTCGCTTTAAACATCTCCCATGTAAATGCTCAGCCTATGATTAGTGACACCATGTAAACGCTCAGCCCATCTATTAAATTAAATAGATGATTAATTTAATTTTGAGATTCCCACTCAAATAAATTAGGAGGGAATTTTCAAAATTAAATCAACCTCCTCCAATCATGCTAGCTATCCAAATTTATCTAGACTCATCCATTCATCCAAATTGACACTGTGGGCGAGATCTTAATATTTCATGTATCGAACATATAGTCGGCTTGAGATGAATCGACAATCGGATGAAATCGTATCCCCAGCAAGAGCAAGTCCTTGGAGTAGCTTATACTTCTGTATCAAATTCTAAGAGAATTGTCTAGCTTTGGGGATATCTATGTGGGTCGGTTCACAGTGATATTAGTTGTGGGACTAATAGCCCAAAACGTTTTTGGGCTAAAACCTCCACAGCATGCATCTATAACCAGCTCTTGGTTGAGGCACAAGGTAGGTGTGGTGATCGAGGCGCCCTCGCACCTTTGTTTCATCTTGTGGTTGGGTGACAAGGATGCTAAACTATCTCATGTGTGTTCTGCGAAGTTGTTTCTGGGTGTTGATTTCGTGTTGACTGTTAATTGTTGAACCATTTGTTGACTACTTGATGCTGAGGTCTCTCCATGACATGTGTATGACTTAGATGGATTGGCATAATTTTGTATAAGCATTCCTTTTCTCTTCATTTTCTGTATTAGACAGAAATTCCCGTAGCGATTTGTAGCTCTATTCTGTTTGAGAACTTCAAAAAGATAGCACACTGCTGTTGTTTGTGTTCTAAACAAGGGTGACTTTCTCTAAGTTTATCCTCAATTGGTGCAACACCAATTTTCTTTCGGCTATACTCATTTCTCATTCTATCCTTTCGTGTACATCCACACATCCACCTTAACATTCTCATTTCTACAATATTTATTTTATTTGTATGTTTCTTTTTTGCAGGCCAGCATTCAGCACCATATATCATCGCTGGTCTTACTACAATTTTATAAAATTTACCCTTGATTCTGGATGATGAACTGATCTCTTTATACACTTTTCCATAAATTTCAGCTTGCAGAAAATCTTATTGGAGGATTCCACTAAGTTTGACCTGTTTAGTATGAATTGTGGTGTGCTAACTGCAAATATTGTGCAATAGTTTCAACTAGGTCGCTCAAAAATCAAATTTGACTCTCTAGTTTATTCTGGAAAGACAGTTTCTAGCATCAGTTGCAGAGCTCTACTCGTCAAACTCACCTTTAACAGTAACCCTGCATAACAATGTTATCTATAAAGATTTTTCATGTTTATTTTTGGCACAAACTAGGACTTATGCCTGTATTTTAATGCAAAAAATGCAATTTATCTATATCTTGTTACTTTAGTTCTATAAACACCTATCTGTAACTCAAGAATGTTATAAGGATTTTTCATGTTCAATTTTTTTTTGGTAAAAACTAGGACATATGCCTAGTTTTTAATGCAAAAAATATGTTACAAGATCGATTATGGAAATGCTTAATAACTCAAATCTACTGAACCCAATTTCTCCATGAAAACAAAGATACAAGCAGCGAATACAGACCTAACTCTAGGGCATAGTACAAATCTGTCATGTATGTATACTACAAGAACAACACAATCAGACGTTTTCCATATACAATGGCCATTGCAACTGTATTGTTGTACTCTTAAAATGCTGGGTGCTAGAGCAAAGATGATTTCCATTCTATTGATGTCAATCATATCCTTAGCCCTCCCCTCTTCTAACTTATGAATGCATAATACTATTGTGCTCTCTCGTCTCCCTCTTCTAACTGTACTATTGTGCTCTCTCGTCTCTCTCTCTCTCGCGCGCGGGGTCTTGACAAAGTTGTTCTTCTTTGTTGTCCTTGCAGCTATGGCTAGCTTTATGTGTCGCGACGAACAGCAGTGCATGGTTAGGCACCGGTGTCCTCGTCACAAACATGAGGAACTTCCCATGCAGTAGAGGTACTGTAGCTGGAATTCTGAAGGGATACATGGGCCTAAGTGCTGCTGTATATACTTTAATTTATACAGGGATCCTTCATAACTCTTCAACGAAGTTGCTGCTGTTTCTTACTCTTGGCTTGCCTGCCATTTGCCTCGCTATGATGTATTTTGTCAGACACTGCACTCCAGCCACAGATGATGACTCATCAGAACATGGTCATTTCTTGTTCACTCAAATTACCGGTGTTCTTCTTGGCTTGTATCTGCTTATTTCCACAATACTTGATGATTTGCTCTCAGCAAACGATACAATATCCTACATATTATTCAGCATAATGATCCTCTTCCTCCTTTCTCCACTTGCAATTCCTCTGAAAATGACGTTGTTCCCAAACAAACATAAGAAATCTGGTTTAGCCAATCCATCAAGTTCAACCAATTCATCTCAGGTCGAGCAAGACAAATCTGAGCCATTGCTTGCTGTTTCTTCATCAGCAACTAATCTTGGAAGTTTGCAAGAGCAAGATGATTCTTCTGATGTGGATATTCTTTTGGCTGAAGGGGAAGGTGCTGTGCACTTTAAGAAGAAGCGAAGGCCAAAGAGGGGAGAAGATTTTACATTTCGAGAAGCTCTGATTAAGGCCGATTTCTGGCTGTTATTCTTGGTATACTTCCTTGGTGTCGGTTCAGGTGTTACGGTGCTTAATAACCTGGCACAAATAGGAATAGCAGCAGGTGTTGAGGATACAAATATACTACTTTGCCTTTTCAGCTTTTGCAACTTTGCAGGCCGCCTCGGTGGCGGTTCTGTCTCTGAGTATTTTGTAAGGTAAAGCAGTCTGGTTCTTTTTTTGTCTATTGGTTAACTGCAGTTTATTACTTATGCAACTCAAATAAACAGTATATATCCCTGAGTAGTTTGTAAGGCATGAAGTTTGGGTTTTCTTTTTCAAATTAACTACAGTTTAGTAATGATGCAACAAAAATAAATAGTATATATCTCTGTTTACTTCATAATTAGTAGAGTAAATTTGACTTCTCTATTTACAAAATTCTAACTACAGGTTTGTCCCCAACTAAAGAATATGTATTTTTGTAATTGATCTCTTTTGCAGATTGAAAATGCTTCCTCGATCGACATGGATGGCTTGTACTCAAATTGTCATGGCTGTAACTTACCTCCTTTTTGCTTTGGGCCTCAACAGCACACTTTATGCCTCAACTGCATTACTGGGCATCTGTTATGGAGTTCAGTTCTCTGTGATGGTGCCTACTGCGTCTGAACTATTTGGACTGAAGCATTTTGGAATTATTTACAACTTCATGCTGTTGGGAAATCCTCTTGGGGCTTTATTGCTTTCAGGTATACTTGCAGGATATGTCTATGATAAGGAAGCAGAGAAGCAAGGTGGCACTACGTGCCTTGGACCTAGTTGTTTTGGGCTCACATTCCTTGTTCTATCTGGAGTCTGTGCCTTGGGATCTCTGTTAAGTGTGGTATTGACTGTGCGAATAAGGCCTGTATACCAGATGCTTTATTCTAGTGGTTCATTTCGACTTCCTAGAACTTCACAGCATTAAGAGTAAGTTCCTGCAGCTTTCAATATCTTTCTTTTGTAAATGGATATGCCCATATTCTGAATGTTTTTTTAGTGAACTTATAGCTGCATGACTGTGAAACTTAGCTGATTAATGGTGTCTTATCTGTTGTTGCTTGATTGAACTGTTAAAGCCGCCATGTTTTACTTACGGGAAAGTTTTAGGCCTCGTTTGGTTTAAATCTAAAATTTGAAATTGTACTTTTAATCCATGTTTATTCTCATAATTGCGATATTCTAATTGAGGTAACATTCAAACTATAATGTATTAACCGTTCTCATTTGGTCCCGGGAAGAATCAAGCTTAAATAGTTATTTTTTTTTCTAGAGTTTAAATGTAAATATAAATGTATTTGCTAAGTTGTACTTATATATTTTTTGGATTAATTGACTTAGATACCTTGGTCACTAGTAGGACTACCAACTTTGGTTCTTCGGCTTATTGCATCCCCAATGAACAGGGTGAACAACATCACGTGAGTGATCCAATTCAAGCTTTGATGATACATCCAACAACTGCATTTGATGATGCATCCGAGGAGGAACCCTGCTATTTCGATGGTATGGATCATTGCTACCTGCAACTTAGGCGGGGAATTGAGGCTCAGGAAGATCAAGGCAAACAAATTTCTCGTAACAATCAAAGGAATGGTCTTAGGTGGGGACAACCTAATGTTACTTATAATCTTTAGTTTAGAGATTAAAAGCCTTACCTAGAAGGCCACCGGGATACTTGCTCCATGATGGCCTCATTGATGGAGTTATTACTGTGACCCTATGCTTACATTTTTAGATTGAGAGGCCAAATATTTAAAGAATATTGAAAGTGATTTATATGACGATCTTACAAAAGGAGTGAAGATCGATCTGCTAACATTCAATGGCTGACTCTATCCTAAAGTTTTTATGGATTGATTGATCGACATGGATTAGTATGTCGATTGGCAACCCATGTCCGATTACAATCAAGTTCGTTATGCCCGTGTGAAATTAACTGGGCATGCAAAATGTATTGGGTCAATATAAAAGGCAAAGTCACAGAGCAATTCAGTCACTATACAGCAGTTGGTAGGAGATGGAAGAGATCTTAAAATTTAAATATCTTCCTATCACCTATCCGATAAGCTTCTCGATGAGTTGGCCCATCTAAGCTAGGGATCTTCTAGTGTTGCTGATTACATAAGTCAATTTGATGAGCTATCTCTCAGATGTGATATTCGTGAAGATGCCCACTATACTATAGCCAAATTTAGGGTAGGACTTGACCTGATATCAGACAATAGATGATCAAGAAGGTTTATATAAATGGTTAGTTATGTATTTGACCTTTCAAATGCGCCGATTATCTTTATGAAGGTGATGACCCATATCTTATGACCTTTCTTAGGAGTCCTCCTTATCATTTATTTCGAAGAGGATCATTTGTTATATTGATATCTTTTCCACCAACTAAAATATAGGCATCATAAATTTTTCATGAGAAGCTATAGCCATCAAAGTTGTAGAGAAATGAATGCTCTAATAATATGCAAATAGGGTTGTAAATGAACCGAACTAAATTGAGCAGTGATTTGTTCAAGTTCGTGTTTGTTTATTAACACCGAGCCCGAGTTTGAGCTCGATTTTTTTTTAGCTTCTTCGAGCTTAGTTTGTGAACATAATGATGTGTCTTGGCTTGATTCGTATTTGGTTCATGAATAAGTTTATATATTTTTGAGTTTATAAATACAAAAATTATAAATGAATCATTGTACATTTTGAGTTCACGAATGGGCTTATCTTTGTGTTAATTCAAATCTCTAAATAAGCTCCAAATTAGCCATTAATTGAGCTCTAATTGAAACTCATATCAAGCATTTTATTGTGCATGTTTATAAATTTCATATAATCGTTTATTTATTATTTGAGTTTTTTAAATTATGTTCAAGTTTGTTGTTAAGCCATATGAACCGAACATGAATGAGCTCTTATCTAATCAAATATCGAGCTATTCAACGAACACTTGAGTCACTTATTTAAAACATGGTGATTCATTTACAATAAGCCCTGAATACCAAAGTAATGGAGAAATAAATAATGTAGCAATCTAGAAAATTTCACATTTATTTTATGTCATTTAATAAGGCACATTCTCATTAAAGAAGTATGCTGGTTGCTTCAATCAAAAAAGTAAAATAAAATAAAATCCTTGTTGCATTTATTTGGTAGATTCTGAGTTAAATTCTACTTAATAAAATATGTATGAAATGCCCCTTTTTAAAGTCAACAATAAACATCAAAATTATAATACAATGAATAAACTATCATTCTAGTGATGTTTTTTTAGCCCAGTGGGGAAAGAGCTTGCTTGAAAATCAAAGTATCTCAGGTTTGAAATACACTATTATCACAATTTTCAACTGTAGTCAGAAAAATTATGGTGCCAAGGGTGAAAAAAAAAAAAAAAAAACTATCATTCTGAAAAAATTCATGCTTTTCAAACTTTATTTGATAAGGTCAATATCCTAAAACTAAAATCTAGTAAAATTTTAGGTTTGATTAAAAGTTTCTAAGTTTTTCTTGTTATAGAAAAGAAAGTTAAATCTAGGACAAATGGGGGATTCATGATTGATTCTAATACAGAACTACGAAGGTAGTATAAACCTTTTTAGCTCATGGCTAATTCTAAACCCATCCAAAATCTCATCATTTTCAATTTTAGAAACCGAATTTCATCTCGTCTTGAAAGAAATCTTTTCAAAGCTTAAAGTAAACTTTGTCTCCACATTTTCAGAACTTCCTTGGGAAAGCATTCGGGCTTTAACTGATTTGAACTCCAAAATAGATAAATTCAACTCAAAAATCGATTCAAAATTAACGATTAGTTGACATCAATTCATTTACTTATTCCTCTTATTCCCTTATTTCTCTTATTTACGTAGGCTTCAAATTCTTGAACATGGTGTCCCATCTAACCCCCACCGAGTCATGAACTGCAGGACCGCCGTCAGTGATCATCAACCTCCCCTGCTCGGCCGCCACCGTCGTCCTCCTCCTCCTCCTTACCGCATTCTCCCTCCAGCCGCCAGAAGTCGCCGCCATCACCGAGCTGCTCCAGCGAGTCATCATCCCAATATGCGCCGCCACGAACTCCCTCAACTTCTTTGTGGCAGCAGCAACCCCCATCTTCTTCTTCCTCTTCTCCTTCCTTGCCAGCTTGAGGATCTCCAGCCTGTGCTTCGCCACAGAGACTCCCATGCTGAGGAGGAGCTCGTGGTCCAGGTGCTCGATGTCTTCCTCTTGGAGATCGTTGAGGGAGAAGAGAAGGCCGTATTCGTCGGCGAGGGGAGGGGGGAGGCTGGATCTGGAGAGCCAGGACCTCCAATCCATGGCAGAGGACCAAGTAATGGCGAGGTGGATGACATTATTATTGCATGTGTGGTCTATTTACATATTAGTACCTGATCTCTTTTGCATTTATATTTGGAATATGAGAAAAAATGACACTTTCTCCTGTTGTGTGCTTTGCTAAAAACCTTGGAGAGATGAAGTCACGGAGATGGCTTTGTCGAAGATGACGCTAGTTGAAAAACCACTTGGATTTTCGTCAACAACCCCTCTGATTAGAACCTTGTACAACTCGAATAAGAGATTACAATAGATTACTTCTTGTAAAATTTAACATGAGAACACTAGCTCACGATTGCCACCAACCAAACAATATCAAAATATTATGTGTGGTTTGATTTTCTCATATAGAATTCATAGATCTATAGATGGTAGTAGAGTTAAATTCCTTCTAGATACCTAGTTGTTTGTATCACTAGATTTCTTGCTGGCTTTCACCAATGAACTCTTCACTAATGATGGATCATTTGGAGTACCATCTCAGTGAATTCCTCATTGTAGCTTCACTCCTCATTGCAAGAGCTTTCTCTCTCACAACACAAGGGCAGTAGCTACAACAATGATACTCTAGGTGGCCCTTTTATAGTAAGAAGATGTGTTAACTTTCTTATCAAAATTCCAAGCATGTCCTTGGCATTGCTTTCTCACTTAGTCACTTCTGCAACAGCTTTGCTCGAGAGTCTAGCGTTGTCCTCTTGCACAAGTGTTTGTAATCCTTTGCACCTACTAGAAGCACATCAATTTCTAAGGCAGAGATTCTTTCTTGAGGTATCTTTGTCTCGTGATTAAGCTCATACGAGGTTTACTGAATATCGTTTTGAATATTGAAAGTTTTCTTCATGAGGGTTTCCTTCTCAGGCAAAGATTCATGCACCAGATAACACAATTAACCCTATCTGCCTTGTAAAAAATGTGACTCTTTAATAAGTTTCTTCGACAAATTATTTCTTTAACTCTCCATCAAACCTCCTCTCTTTATCTTGTATATAGGGATTCTCAACATGTTAAACAAGAGAGCTAACACAATTAACCAGGAGGAGGAAATGATAAGAGGAGAGAAGGCTGTATTCATTTAAAGCTTTGTCTATTTACTTAATATTAAAATATAGAAATTTGCATTTATTTTTTTCTTTTTGAAAAATAGAAATTTGCATTTAGATCATATAAATCTTGTGAACATCACAAGTTATGTATTTTATTTACACTGGTTAACTCAATTGAGATAGCCAACATTTGGATGTATCTAATATATAATTAAATATTCAAATCATATAATTAACTAATTAATTAATTAATTAATTAGGTAACCTTTACATGTTGAGTTGTATAAATAAGTAAATTATGCATGTTGTTAATGCAACTGTCTCAATTATTTGTTAATAGTTTGCTTGAAGAAGAGGGAAGAAGGTGAAGAGATAGGCCGTTGGGAGAAATTATTGGTTCCGACGAGAATGCGCCATTTTTCTCTATTTTCTTGCAATTTTATGTAATTATTTTTATATAAATATTTTTTATTTTGTAAGAGTATTATATACGAATTTTTTTTATTTTCTATATATATAAAAATTAATAAAAAAAATGATATAAAGTATAACAATCACCAAAGATGATATTCATTATGAGTAATTTTCTATTTTATTCGAGTATTTTTTTTTACTTTGTATATTTTGTCTTTATAAATCTAAAAAAAATTATTAAAAAAATTATGTAAGACGAAAAAAAATAATATAATATAATATTTTTTAATTATTATATACGTGATATAACTCACGGGGGCCGGTTGAACTGTTACGGCGTTCGAACCCCATAATTTCTGGGCCATTGAAGACGACAATGCCTTTGTCTGCAGTAATGGTGGGGATTTGAGGGGATGGATTTAGAATCTCATCATGTGAGTCCTATGCCTACCATCAATTCTATTAATTTGGACGTTTTTTTTTTTTTAATTATATTAGTGACAGCTATAATTAAATATTTCTTTTTTTTTTAATAGCTGTGAATAGAAGTATATTTCTATAACTATATTTTAATTATACTTTCAGCAAATTTGTTTTTTCAAATAACTTTTTATAAATAATTGCATTGTTGTTCTTAATTTTCAATATCCTCTTTTCAAGTTGATAAAGCTTAAATAAATTTTAATTAGAAATAAAAGTTAGATTTACTTGTGTAATTGTAATTAGAAAAATAATTAATGAAAAAAATTCATTTCATTTTTTTTATAAGAAGACGGTATGGCGTTCGTGGCCGAAGAGGGTAGGGAGTGATCGTCGGGTGATGTTCTAAGAGAAAGAAATCACTGAAATAAATACTAAAGTGCAGCTCCTGACAGCTTTCTAGGCCGATAAAAAATAATGAAAGGAGCACAAAAATGAATCATCGCACATCGGAAATGGGAAGAGATCCTGAGTTGTATAAGTAGACAACGCGATCTTGAATAGTAGAGACGTCTTTTAGGGTAACATCATGACGCTAATGATGAAAAATTTCACAGTTAAGCGTACTTGAGCTACTGGAGTAGTACTTGTCCTACCGAGTACTCAAGCCACGCAGTTTTCTCAAGCCAAAGTGAATAATACCTCTATATTTAGATCATGGGATGTTACAAAATATGTGCGACCTTATTGTTATCACGCTTAGTTTTGCGTAAGTTATGTTCTCTTAAAAAATTATGTTCTAGTAGCTCATTTACTCTACAAATTAGCCAGCTATTTTTGGATGCTTTGTTTTGGGTCTAAAGTTCTCGTTATAGGGATTAGAATATATATATGAAATGGTTGACACCAAAAAAAAATTATATTTTTTTAAAAAATAATGAAAAATAGAAAATTTTGAGATGTGAATAACAATTTTCTTAAGACAAATTTACAAAGACTCTCTAGCTAATAAAATTGTAACAAATATATGATATTTATAGATATTTTTTTAGATACAGTATAACGATAAAAATACAGTTGAAAGCAACCTTTTAATCAAAACGTTCGTCCTCTTAAATTTGTAACCTTTGACAGGCACCCTTTCATCGATATGATATTTCAAAATTAAAAAATTTTAATTACTAAAAAAAATTTAATTAGTAAATAGATTTCTGATTTTACAACTGCTCATCAATGACATTAAATATTCATTAAGCTCACAAAGATTCACTTAAAAAGACTCATAATCTATACCAAATTAATAAACTTATAAATAAAATATTTATAAATATTTATAATTTTTTTTTTTTTTGGGACAATCACGTACTCAAAATATTACAAACTACTTAATATTAGAAGAGAAAAGTAAATAGTAGTCGTTTGACTGCATCCCAAATTTTAATTTAACTGGCTAAACATTAATCTCAGCTATTTATCTTTAGGCTTCGTTTGGTTCGAATTTTTTTTTTAACAAGAAAAAAATATTTTATTTTTAAAATTTAATGAGAAAGAAATTTATTTTAATATCAGCAAGTGTGTAAAATGTGAAATAATTTTAATTTTAATATTCGTATTTATATTAAAAGTGATATAAAGTTAATTTTTATAGTTAAAATTTGTGTTGGATAAAAAAAAATACCTCGAACCAAATGAGTTATGATCCAATTTATTGTGCAGAGAGAATTTTGATTGACATGGTCTAACTAAATTAATAATATAATATTCCAATTGAAATATATAAATGTCTAATGATAAATTTTAAATTAAATCTAATTTGAATTTGGTTAAAGCCTGAAAATAGCCAAATTAGTTTTTTTATTGCTTGTATTCTAAAAATATTTTATTATATGTTAAACAAAAATTTTAATATTAATTTTATTTCACCTCCTATATAAATTTAAATATTGAAATTATTTTATTAAATATTCCTCCAATCAAATTAAACTAAGCCATGCAAAATGAACTTGAGTCTTATCAAAACCTATCAGCTTTATTTTATACAGTTTTTTTTTGTTCATTTTTTAATGTCATTTATATATAATGAAAAAGAGTTATGCATACTATATATTATACTAATCAATTATATTAAATTTCAATTTTTTCAATTATTGTTGCCAAGTTAATTTAACAAAACCAAAATTAAATTTTGATAAGATATTAAATAAAATAAGTTTTATTTTAGGATCTGCATAACATGTGAAACAAAGTTAGTTTTTTTTTTATATATTAAATTTTTGTATATGATGTATAATAAAATTAATTTTAATATTAAAATTTATATAAAATTTTAAAAAATATTGTTTGAATATTCAAACTCATGTATAATCTTATCTATAAATTTTAATTTTAATTTTATTTAAAAAATATTTGTAATTCTGTTTTTTGCGTTCTACATTGGCTAAATTGACGTATGTTATTTTTGGTTAGGACGGTGCAAGTTGAAGATAGTTAGAGTACGAGCACGAGCACGAGCACGAGCAAGGCTTTAAACCTCAGTTTCACTCGCAAATAAAAAAATATCAGTTTTTGTTGTTTCGAGTATTAGACAATTTTGATGATCTTTATTTTAACAGTTTCGACATAATACTTATAAGACAGACATTTTTAATAAAGTCTCGTGGCAATATTAGACGCGTGTCAGACACTAACACGCTATAGACACTCTTGAACATGTGTCAGACACGTCAAAATTCGTGTTCAAATTTATATTATATAAAAATCATATTAGATACAATTGGACAGACGATTGATATTTTTAGGACACTTCAAGAGAATACTTTATTAAATTTATCATTTTTTAATTTTACTTATTTATTAATAATTTATTTTATATATTTGCTTATTTTATCTTTTATAATTAATTCATTTGTATACTTAAACATGCTTGCATACATTATTATGTTTATAAACATGAAGATATATTTTATTTATCTTTTTTTTTTCTTAAATTTATTATTAAATTAGTTACTTATATATTTTTAAAATTTAATTCATAACATAATTTTTAAAACTTATAAATTACCTACTTATATACAGCTTTATATTTGAATAGTATTAATAAAAAATTTTAAAGCAAATTAATTAGTCTTTTTAAAATACATATAATTATTTATAACTTATTAATTACTTTAATTAAATTAACAATTATCTCTCTCAATACTGTTAAATTAACTTAATCAGTGTGTTTATGAAATATAAAAAGAAATAAATACTATAAAGAGAGATGAATGTAACTTAAAAAAAAAAAGAGAAATGAATGTCACATATGTTTAATCAATTTATAATTTTTTTATTTTTATTCAACTTTTAATAAATAATTAATTATATTTATTTATCGCATCTAAAAAGTATTATCTCCTATTTTTTAAAAGATTATCGTATTTTCATATTTGTGTTGTATCATATTCTGTATCTTACATCATGTCCGAGTTTCATAGCATAACGCACGCCATGATTTTTAATTTTTGACTAAAAAATTTAGATTTTAAGAATTTTTCTAGACTGAAATTAAAATAAAATTGATTAGTTTTAGCGAAACTTAAAATTATCGGCCAAAAAGCCCATTCAGGCCATAGACCTAACAAAGGGGATTGGGACTGTCAAATTTGGCCCAAACTGTTCTAGGCCATTGCCCAACTTTAGCAAATTTTTTTCTATCCCAAAAAAAAAAAACTTTAGCAATTTTTGTGATAAATAAAATTTTTCATAGCTTTGGTGGAAATTATTTTTTGAACCATAATATAGTTATATTGTATGGTAAAAGGTTTATTAAAAATAAATAAATAAATATCATTTAGGTCTTTCAAGTGAACCCATACTTTATATAGATGTATAAATTTAAATTCTTTTTTAATATGTTCATGAGATTTTATACTTATTTTATAGCTTGTTCTTTCATTAATTTTAAATTTTTTTTATAAAATTCTCAAATTTCCTCGTCTCTCTCCTCACCCTATTGGCGACTATCCTCTACACCCTATCAGCAATATTATCTTAATGTTATATTGTAGGGACACTTACGTGGTAGACACAAAAATTAGGCTAATTTATGGATTTCACCACAAATCTCAAAATATTACAGATATCACATCTAAAACAGCTATTTTTTCGTTTTTCACATCCTGCAGTAAATTTTATCAGAAGATTTAACCATAATTAAATCTTAATAAAATCTCAGCCATTGATCGCATCGTTTAACCATTGACCTTCATGTTAGGGCATGGCAGAGTTGCATTGGTTCTGACGACAGCGTATTCACATGAGCATCACTCAGATTTTTGCATCTTCTTCTTACGCAGGCATTGCGAGCGGGCATCAGACCTTTTTGAAGTTAACAACGATAGAACTCTGAAGCTGCAGGTGAGGTAATTTCATATTCATCATTACCCTCTGAGTGATGTTCGCGTGAATACGCAGCTGCCGGGACCAATGCAGCTTCGCGATGCCCTAATATAAAGGTCGATAGTTAAACGATGAGATCAATAGCTGAGATTTTATTAAGATTTAATTATGGTTAAATATTTTGATAAAATTTACTGCAGGATGTGAAAAACGAAAAAATAGTTATTTTAGATGTGATATCTATAATATTTTGAAATTTATGATGAAATTCATAAATTAGCTTAATTTTTGTATCCACCACGTAAATATTCCTATATTGTATTATTTTAATATCATGATATTTAGATGTTATTTTTTGAGTTTCAATAATATTGAACTAAACAATTCATTATATTACTTTTGTAATTATCATTTGAATTTTCCTCAAAATGTTTTAATAATCTTTGATTGTCTTATATATATAAATAACGTCATAAAATCCAAAAAATTTGTATAATAAACATAATTAAATAAATAATTAACTAATATTTTAATTTTTTTTTAAAAAAAATTAAGAACAAACATACTTAAAAAGCCTCAAAGTTTAGGCGGCTTCGTTAAAAATAAAGTACCCTAATAGCAATCTGGCGGCCGTTAGTAGAGTTTTTAAAACTTTAGGCGACTTCTGTTGAGGAGTTACCTAAAGTTTGGGCTACACCATCCAGTCGTACGCCTGACTTCATGTGAATGTTCTAATTGTTTAAGCACAACTAATATTATATAAGCACAGGTGACTATTGTTCCTGGCTACTTATAAATATGCTAATGTGAAGGTTATTCTACATTTTAAAATTTATTATAGATAATTTTTTCAAAAAAATATAATATTATCGATTTCAGTTATACGAAATTATTTATTCTTTAAGGTGTAAATTTTGATGGCAAATTCTATTGCTTACTTTATTATTATTTTCAACAAAAAGTATTTTTGACTGATAAAAAGATGTCTAAGTTATAGAGATGAAAAAATAAAGGTAGTTAAGTTTAATGGTAATGATAACTTATAAAATGTGAAAAATAAATTGTTTCAGATTACGAGATTAAATCCCGAAACGTATAATATCAAAAACGTGTGAGTATTCTGATTCACGTTTGTTCGAGGGGTAATTTATTGAAGATAATCACGACTCTGAAGTGATGCTTCAATGTGTATCCACAATCTTTTTTTTTTAACGAAGTCGCCCAAAATTGGGTGACTGCTCAGCAAAAGTTTCCCAAAGTTCGGTCAAAATTCGGGCAACTTTTTTTTTGGCCCAAAGTTTGCACTCTTAAACATATCTATTCTTAAATGTTTTAAAGAAAAATAATTAAAATATTAATTAATTAATTGCATTTATTGCAAAAAAAAATTCTCGCATAAAATCCTAGCTAAGTAGGACAATTTATTATTATAAAATTTGACATAATTGAGAAGCCTGCCGGTTTCTGCACGGGATGCGGAACAGATTCCATATAACACAAAAACAAAAAAAAAAAAAAAAAAATTATGAGTTAATTGCAATTAAGTTTCACTAATTTAAATCTAAATTATAATTAAATTTTAAATTAATTAAATTATTTTTTAATTTAATATAATATACAAATAAGTTCTTTATTATTAATAAAAAATTTCATTGAAAGACATCAATTTAGACATGATCTTCATCTGAAATTTTGACCTAATTTAATTCTATAGCTAAGTTGGCTGACTAATTAGTAATATTATTCTTTATTTAGCTCTTTATTAATACTGAATAATTATTTTTTTAATTTTTTTTCTAATTACAGAATTTATTTAATTAACTTAAAATTTATAAAGACCTAATTACAAATAGTCACTTAATCGATATTAACCTTATTTTTTTTAAGGATAATTACTTATATGCCACACAATTTAGTTTTATTTATACTTTACCCATTCATTCTTAGTTAATTACGCTATACATATTCAAAACATTATAGTTAGATAACAAAAATCTGAGCCGTTCATCATATTATTTTAAGAATATTTAAATATATTTTGAGTGAAAATTTCTAAAATTTTAATATTTAGGTGGCGGCAAAGGAAGGAGATATCCGCGACGTGAATTGATTTTAGGACAAATCAGCACTTTAGTGTGGTATTGAGGAAGAAAAAAATATGTATCATTAAAAATAAAAATATAATTTTAATGATTTACTAACATAATATTTTTTTTTCAAATAGATTTTGATTAAGTTTTAACTCAAATATGTGTATGTAAGATTTTGTAATATTTTGAGTATACATAGTATAATTAACTAAGAATGGATGGGTAGGACATAAATAAAATTAAATTATATAGTATGTAGGTAATTATTCCTTTTTTTTATTTGTCCGTATAAATTTCATTTATGCCACCCAAAAATATATAACTTTGTGTAAATTATTTATATATTCCCCTAAGTTTTGAACGCATTTAAGTATAGTAAAAAAAATGAATACCTTAAAATTAACATTTATTTAAAATTGGCATTTACATCTCTACACTTAGGTTTTTGTGAATTTTTTTTGGTAGGTGAAAAAGAATTGTGACTATATTTTTAACATGTCATAACTAAGGGTATTAATATCATATAAAAAATTGGTTGAATATTAGATATTATTTGCACCAGTAATTAATATTACTTATCCTCAGGATTTTGATACATTGTATTAAAAATGGAGTAGAATGAACTAAAAGTAAGTAAACTCGAGAATCTCGCTGAAATAAAAGATTAAAGAGACATTGGCAAAGCGAAGTAATTCAAAATTGACATACTAAAATGAGAAAACCTGTAGACTCAAGTACCTATAAGAAATTTACTCATTGTGGCGGGTTGTGTTTGGGTGCTGAGTCGATTCCAATAAAATTCTGTGAAATCCCTGCTGGGAAAAACATGAGACTGCAAGGCCTTCAAATACTTAATCGTCCTTTGCAGGAATAAGTGTCAGATGTACCAGACCATACCTATTATATCCTCTCCTCTCCAAACTATAAATAAGCAGGAGGAGGAGAAGCTAAGAGGGGATTTCTCTCTCTGGAACCCTTCCCCTCTCTCTCTCTGGCTGAGCTGCCCCTCTCTCTCTTTATCCTTCTTGTACTCATTCGGTCTTTATTTAGAAATTAAGTTTTGTAAGAGGAGATTCGATTAGTGAATTTAAATCGCGTGGACGACATCGTAGTTTTTCTCCCGGACACTCGGGTTTCCACATAAAATTATCGTCTTATTTCATTCTATTTTTGAATATTTTTTGCATCAATATATAGAAAATAAACTAAAAAACATGAAACTTTTGAAATTTCCCCTGAAAGAAATAATACATCTATTTCATGAAAAAGTGTCTGCTTTATATCCTAAAAAAAAAAGGAAACTGACAGGTCTGGAAAAAGTAATTAATCTGAATTATCATGTGGCCCTCATTCAAGATAGTACCAGCTTGCCATTTTTCACCAAAAGCAGTCCATTCTTGGGATTTATTTGAGGGTAAATTATGACAAGATCCCTAAATATTTTTCAATCTTTTAAAACAGTCCTGTTCCATCAAGCTAGCTAGCCAGTGAGTCTCTTTCGTACAAACTAACTATCCCTCGCTTAGTCGTCTAACTTCATTTATGTCTTCTTTTGTTGGCATTTGCACGATGACGAGAAGGGAGGGGATAATGAGAGAGAGAAAAGTATTTTTATTAATTATTCTAAAAAATTATTAGATAATAGAGGATCATATTGAATTAATTTTAAGGACTTGAAAAGATATCAATATGAAATGAAAAAATTGTATGCAATAATTTAAAGTATAATAATATCAAACATTAGGGACCCACGTATAATTTACTCTTATTTAAACATGCAAAGGTAGAAAATTGATTAAGCAAGGCATTTAATCGTATTTGTTACAATTTCAAAACCTTAGTTTTGTTACTTTAAAATCAAATCTCAACTCAGTACAGACATGCGTTAAAGATATGTCAAATAGCAAGGACCCGTGTATAATTTACCCTTATTTAAATTTAAGTGAGATAATTTATGCAATTTATTATTTTTAAATAAAATTCAACTCATTTTATATCTACATAATTGTGTTGGCATCGACCTGAATTTAATCCATGATCTAATTTTGAGTCAACTCGAAACTTTTACCTCAGTTTCATTTCATCGTTTAAGTCATTAAATTTTCTTTAGAAAAACTAGAAAACTTTTGATTTTATATTTTTATATATATAATACTAAAAAACGTTAATTAATTTATTATCTATTATATTACAATTAATCAATTTTAAGTGTAAACAAATATTTCATTAATAAAAAATTAGAAATAAAATGTATACAATTAAAATTATTTATTTTTTAATAACATTTATTTTTAATAACTTAATTTTATATTCAATAAAAATATGTGAATACAACATTAAATCAAAAAGTATGAGAATTAAATTTGTTCTAAATTCTATTCAAAATCATATAAATATTTAAAATTAAAAAATCACAGTGCATATAAAATTATTATAACAAAAAACAGAAAGTATCAATTCTTCAAAATAGCGTATAAGCCAAAAAATTAATAAAGCAAACTTATTTATCAAAATCTTAATAAAATTATTCTAAAATATTTAATATATACTATAAAAATAATTATATAAATATCAAAAAATATTTTTATATTATTAACTTTAAATGAAAATTCAACTTAAAAATTTATATTTCCTTTTATACTTATTTAATAATAAAACAATATTATTATAAAATTTAATAAAAATATATGATATTATTTAAAAAATTATGTATAAATTTTCTTGGTCGAGTCAGTATCAACTAACTAAATATATAAACGGAGCCGATCAAACTTTAGATTAGTAATTTGAGTTAAAAAATTAGTGTTTCACTAAACATTAAAACTCTGTTCAAGCTTATTAATAGTTTAAATATCTTTACATAATTGAAAAATATGTTTGTGCAATTGAAAATTGTAATACATAAATGAAAAATATTTACATAGCTAAATGTAGTTGAGTTATTATTATTTCTATTTTTTTTTTTGAAAAGTTTATTATTATTTTTATTTTTGCCTTTTTATAAGTTCAGCTTCTAGATACACTTACATAGAAAATTTAATTTTTAAGTAAATTAAAATTAAATTTAAATAAAAATATTTTTAATTAAAAATTATGAATAATATGAAATAAAATTAGTTATTATTTTGAGATATATGAAAAATATGAATAAATTAGTTATTATTTTAATATATATATATATAATATAAAATAAATTAATTATGTAAAGAGATATGTCTGTTTTAAATTAAATTAGTTTAATTTTAATAAAAAAATTCGAATTCAATAATTTCTTTATTTTCAGATTTTTTTATTGTTGATTTTCAGATCATAACTATGCAAAGTACACGACTTTATTTTGACCTGACCAGAAATTAAAAATAAAATAATCACATAAAAAAAAAATTCATTCCATTTTGAAGCATCGTCTAGTGGGTAAGATCACGATATATCACCGTTTTCTCTCCTTCCGATATTTCATTATATCATATCATATCGCACGATATGATGAATTAACTGCGATTTATCGCCGTTCTGTCCGACGTGACCGTCTGCGCTTGTCATCTTTATCGTGGATTATGTGAACAATAAATAATTGAGAATATAAATAAAGTACAATTGCATAATAATCAACAAACCTTTTTTGAGTACCACAATAATCTAAGTATTTTAAATTAATCCTTCAATTAAAGATATTTTTTATAATCTTCAATTTAGAGTTAAAAACATTTTTCATTTGATTTTATCTCAAATCACCATAATTTTTTTTTACCTTATATAAAAATTTGAGATATTTATCTGCATGCCACACTATTTAGTTTTATTTATGTATTATCTATTTATTTTTAGTTAATTATGCTATACACACTCAAAACATTATAAAATTTTTCGTACACACACTTTAATTTATTTTTATTATAATAAGTAATCATAATTTTCCAATAACCTAACTATAATTAGGTTACAAAAAATCTGAGCGGTTTATTATATTATTTTAAAAATATTTAAATATATTTTGAGTAAAAATCCTAAAATCTTGATGTTTAGATGGGGTAAGGGAAGGAGACATTTGCGATGTAAATTAATTTTAGGACAGATCAGCGCTTTAGTGTGGCATTGAGGAAGAAAAAATGTGTACTATTAAGAACAAAAATATAATTTTAATGATTTACTAACGAAATATATTTTTTTCAATAGATTTTGACTGAGTTTTAACTCAAGTGTGTATGCAAGTTTTATAATATTTTGAGTGTGCATAACGTAATTAACTAAGAATGAATGAATAATGCATAAATAAAGCTAAATGATGTGGTATGTAGATAAATATTTTTAAAAATTATCATAACATAGATAGAATTTAAGAATAATAATTTATATTTGTGAATAAATATGTATTTAAATATGTTAAATCTCATCATAAAGTAGGGTGTGTAATAATCCGTTTAAATAAATACCTGTTAATATATATACTCTTCTGGATTTAATATAAGTACATATGTCACCTGAGGACTTTAAAATAATTACTACATTAAATAAAACATTCCCTGCAGACAGTTTGAATAAAATATAGATATATTTATTTCTCCTCTAACTTTCTCCCACCTTCTCACCCACCAACGGTCCCGCCCTATTAATGTCATCTCCCCAACCATCAACTACTAACCGCCGACGGTCCCGCCCTAATAAGTTCACCTCCCCCTATAAATAGGCCTCAGAACCCTCAGGAAGAATCACAACCTCCAAACCTCCTCTGAGTTTTAGCTCATCTTGGTGCACCTTTCCCCCAGCGGCAAGACTCTGTTAGGTAAGAACTCTGGTCTTATTAAGTTTATATTTCATTCGGTGATTTCTCTTGTTAACTCAATTTGATTGGTGATTAACCTGTGTCGACCCACTTAACCCATTTGACTCAAGATAACCCGTGCCGACCCATTAAAATTATGAGTTAACCCGTTATATCCGAGTCAACCCGTTTAACCCGAGTTAACCCGTTTAACCCGAGTCAACCAGTTTAACCTGTTTGACCCGAGTTGACCCGTTTGACCCGTTTGACCCGTTTGACCCGTTTGACCCGAGTTGACCCGTTTGACCCATTTGACCCGTTTGACCTGTTTAAACCA
>JAEMOT010000560.1:10802-40020 GCA_019297695.1 Apostasia ramifera
AACACGCGGAAGCGGAAGGATGGCGTGGCGCCGAACGCCACCACGCACGGCCGGATTCCGCCCGCCCCCAGGGCAGCCAGCAGCAGCGAAGCGTACAGATGGGGCGTCGCCGACCAGATGGCGTGGTCGTCTCCGATAGCCACGAGGCGCGAGGGGGCCGGGTAGCGCGTGGGGAGCGAGGGGGCGGGATGGCGGTTCGGGTTAGGGATGGGGAAGAAAAGCCCACTGTGGCGGTGAAATCTTCGGTCATCTCGAGGTAAGCTGCGGCGCAACGAAGGGCGGCGGCTGTTCTGATTTCAATACGCAAAACTGGAATGAGGGCGTGGCGCGAGACATACAAGGTATAACGGATGGTTATGATTTATCATCAACAAAATGACAAAAGTTTTTTTAACAGCTCAAAGTCCGGCCTTTATATATAGTATAGATTAATTTATTTTTTACTTTTTTATAAAAATTAAAAACGAAAAATGGAAGGACTAGCAAAAAAAAATTGAAATATAAAAATTTTAAATTATTGATGATATGATAAATCTTGTTAAATAATATTATATAATTAAATTTGAGATTCATTGTGCACTTGCTGACTCGTTCAAAATTTATGCCTCCCGCATAGAAAATCTCACAAGAATTTGTATGCGACTAACCGTATTAGATCACGTTATACGAGCGCAAAAAACCCTTAATATAGCACACGATTTTTAGCTAAATTTCAAAATTATAATGACATGTCCCGCATAAAAGTAGAGCTTTGGCATTGCTATGCGGAATATGCTTAGACGTTTGTATTTACTTTTATGTGTTCTTTCTTTTATTTCATAGAAATTAAGTGGCTGTTTTTTTTAATAAAAATAATAGGGATAATTTCATTTAGGTTCCTGAGGTTTACTCGACTTGCCATGCGGATCTATAATTTTGAAAAAACGCAGACAGATCCCAAAATTTACTGTATAGTTCATTGTAATTCTTAATATTTATAAAAAACTTCCAATAAGATCCAATTAAATATTTTTTGTTAAACATTCTGTTAAATCAAAATTTTAGTTAAGAAATTGTAAAACTTTTTAATATAAAATTACAATTGTACCCTAGTCTTCGCAGCGGCCGGCAGCACGCAACCGCCGGCATCCGGGTGCGCCGCCACGCGTGCCGGCGTCCGCANGAGCACGCCGGGACCCGCGCGCGGATGACAGCGCGCACGCGGACGCCGGCTAGAGATCGAAAATATGGAATGGTAAAAAAAAGTATTTTCGTAATTTTGACGGCGTTTAATGGATGCCGTCATGGAAAGACCATAATGACCTAAACAGCAAGTTTTGTAAACCTGTCTGGCATGTTTTCAAAATTATGAACATATATAACAAGTCGAGTAAATCTCAGAAGCCTAAGTGGAATTACCCAAAATAATATCTTTAATTTGAAATACTTGATTACCCCAAAAAAAAATCATTATGAAAAGTTTAAATTGTAAATAGTTTTGAGAAGCATTAATATAAAAAATAAATGAGCTAATGCATAAAGATAAAACAAAGTAAAATAATAAGTAGCAAATAATAACTACCTGAGTACTAGATGGTTACTGGTAATTACCGCTATCCTAGTGGTGAGTACCACTGTTTAAGGGAGTGTCAAGTACAAAAAGGTAAATTATTATGAAAAATTTTAAATTGTAAATAGATGACCAAATATTTACATAAAGATAATATAAATAATAAAATAATAAGTAGCAAAGAAGAAATAACTAAGTATTAGCTAATTATTGGTAATTACTATCATCTTAGTGGTGAGTACCACTGTCCAAAGGGATGCCAAGTACAAAAAGATAAATAATAAAGAAAGTTTTAAATTGTAAATAGATAAGCAAATACACAAAATAAATATAAACAATAAAGAGGTAACTAACAAAAAGAATAGCTAAGTACTGGATGATTACATGTAAGTATCGCTATCCAAGTGATGTGTACAGTTATCTGAGTGGTTAATACCGTGAGCTGGATGCTAATAGATTTCTTAATTGTGAAAAATAAATAAAACAATAGACTTGGTAACAAAAATGGAATAGAATTAGTAAGTTTGGTAACAAGAAAAGCTAACTTGCTTTACAAAAGAATCTTCTATTCTTCTTTTGGACACTTTTCAGAAGTAGAAAGAAAGACAAAATAATAACTATTTAAAGGCTCCAGAAGAAATTAAAAATAGAATATAGAAAATATAATAAAATAAAAAAAATATAGCAGATATACTATTTTTAAACACCTACCACCAAAATAACACTATTTGTCCATAAGAAAATAACTAAATTGACAAGAATTTATAAAAAATTATAAAATAGAATGAAAGATATAGTAGGATAAAGGAGTAAAAAATAACGAATAAATTAAACATTCAGCAGAATAAAGATGCAAGAAAAATTTCAATTCCCGCTTTAAAATTCCGCCCATTTTAATATAATATTAATATATCTGTCGTCGCGTTAACGGCGCTGCTTCCGCTCCGTCACTGCTTCCGCTCTGTCTTCACTTCATTTGCATCCGATCACCAGCTTGCAAAGTTGATCACACTGAGCCACCTGGCCATCGCTCACTGGCTCCCGAAAACATAAGCTGAAGCTCGGCCCGAACAGAATAAATTCTCGCTCAAGTGGCTGTGCCGCTGTGGCGATCACTATCTGGCTATGGTCATTTGTAAGTAAGTTCTTTGTGTTTTGGCCTCTTACAAAAAGATCCACTTTTGCTGTTCTTTTTTTTTTAATAACCCTTTTGATGTTCTTACGTACAGGTCCGCATACAAGTTACATACAAATTAAGCAAACAGAAAACTAAGTTTCATTATTTTTTCACCACATTTTCGCTCACTCATAAAATATATAAAGCGAAACAAAATAAAATAAAAGATAGATCACATTCAGGTTATTAGTTTTAGGACGCAATGCCATACAGATTTCTAATTTTAAATTTTTAATATCTAGATTTTTGAGTTATACAAATTTTAACAACTCGATCTTATCCAAAATTCTATTAAATCCGAAGAATTTTAACCTGTTCCCTCTCTCTCTCTCCAAACTTGCAAATAAGACACATAATTTGGCCTCATTTGTTTCAAGATTTTTTTTAGTTCAATACAAATTTTAATTGTAAAAATCAACTTTATTATACATCTAACACAAATACTAATCTTAAAATTGACTTTATTTTACATATTATGTATTTTTTAATATTAAAATAAAATTTTTTTATATTAAATTTAAAAAATAAATTAAATTTTTTTTATCTAAAAAAAAATCGAACCAAATGAGGCCGAAGAACTGTTGTATGTTGTGGCAGCGTTGCTTCAATAAGAGTGTTATGCTTTCCTTCGCACAGGTTTGCCTCATGGTACCCTTGGCAAAGGGCTACCACCCGTTACCTTTGCGGTCAGCTTGCGACGAGAGAGAGAGAGAGAGAGAGAGAAAGAGAACTGAAATGATAGTCTAGACCAAGGATCAATTAATAGTATAAAGTATGGAGATTAGGAGCGTCCTGCAAAAGCAGATGACAAAAGTTATTAGGCAGAGGCATGCCTTTCACCCAAGTGAAATCCCCGGAGGAAGCAAGGTGGGCTAGGAAGTCTAAGGCCTCATTGGCATTTCTGCAAAGATGAGACATGGTATAGAGCGAAAAATCAAAAAGATGATCAGTAATTTGTTGAGCAATGAAGTCCATCTCGGCTTTGGCATATCGCTTCTCAGTGGTGCTAGAATGGGTAATAAGGTCAAGTATCTCCATAGAGTCACTCTCGAGCCATATACCCTTGACCACCTTTACTTTGCTTCTTCAGGAGGCAGCAGCTTTCATACCCTCCCAAGCAGCCAATAACTCAGCCTTGAGAATATAGTCAGTGAGGATTCTGCGACTTTCAACTTCCAACGCCTGGCCACAGCAATCTCGAATAAGATAACTCACGCCAGCAACACCATGGCCTTTAATCAATCCGTCCAGATTGACTTTCAGCCATCCAAATTTTGGGGGGAGCCAGCTGTCTTCGAAGGTATAGGTTAGCCTGAGAGGGCTGGGCTGGCTCCAGAGAAATCTAGATGGGCGAAGGTTAGCTAGTTGAGAAGTAGTGTAGGTGATGACGGAGATCGCAAGGGCGGGGGGATTAGAGTAGGGCCTACCATGGACTTTAGCACATCTCGCTCTCCAACAAAAGTATAGTAAAGTTAATTCTAATATCAGCTTGAAGTCATCTCTACGAAGGCTGGTTAGGTTATTAAGAGAAGTTAACTTATCCTCCCAGGTGCAATATTGGGGAATCAAAGGGAAGTAATTAGAAATATGAAGCCTAGTCTCCTGTAAGAAATTACAATAAATACTGAGATGATTGAGGTCTTCATTTTGGCTACACTCCCACGGACAAAGATTGGAGTTGGAGATCTTCCTGCTGAATAGCCACTAGAAGGTAGGGATAGCATTATGGGTCATTCTCCAGACAAAAATTTGAACTCTGGGGATGACTTTAGCACGCCAACACCAAGCCCCAGATTCGAGGTTATTAGGTTGAAGAGAGAGAGAGAGAGAGGGGTAATTAACAAACCAAAATAATTTAAAAAATTATTTACTTTTTAGCTGAAGTTTTTGTTCAAATGAACTTTACTGTACTTTTAACTATAAGGCCTTAATTGTTAATATATGTATAACTAAGAGACTCACATGTTAAAAATTTAAAATAATTATTTGTGTGATATTATATTCTAAATTTTAAAATATGAGTGTAATTTATACTAAGAGTTCGTTTAGTTAAATATTATCTTGATGTTATGTTATATTATTTAAAAAAATAATTATTATATTTAATAATATATATATAAATAATTTTTTATAAGATTATAAAATTATTAGTCATAATATCTAAATATCATTGCATCTAAATTATATAACATAATACCAAGATAATAACGAATCAAACGCACCCTGAAATAATATATAACATAGGTGATAGGCTAAAAATATTATTCTAAAATTACTCTTATTCATATATATACATACATATATTACATATGCATATACATTTATGCATTCTTATATATATAATATATATACTATATATGCATATATATATTTATTTAAATTATATTTATTTAATTATTTATATAAAATTAAATTTAATAATAATAAATAATATAAAATTTAATTAAACTATATTTATGAGTATTTTAATTTTTTTTATTTATTTCTTATTCTATATCTTATTTCATTAAAGTAAACAAAAGAATTATAATTTTATTATTCTTGAAATGACAATTATATTTTAACTTTATTTCACAATATTTAAAGTAAACATACCACTAAGAATCATGCATTATAACCTACTCTTTTAGAGGAACAAAAAGAAGAAAATTATTACCAATGTCATGTTCCATGCTTTAACTTCAAGTAGTTACTCAATTCACGCATTATAGGATATTGAGTAGAAAAAAAAAATACTATACATCTCCAATTATTAATTAATAAACTGAATAATTATAATTTAAACTTTTAATTCACAAAATTATTTAATTAATTAAATAATTCAGTAAATTAAAATTTTATATCATAGCCAATCAATTTATAAAATTATGTGGTAGTTCCCATCATTTCACATTTAGATAGAACAAGGTATTGAAATAATATTAAAAAGGGTTGTTTAATTTATTATTATTTTGATATTATATCATATAATTTAAATATTATGAAATCTAAATATAATTAATAATTTTATGATTTTATAAAAAATTTATAAATATCATTAAATTTTATTTTATTTAAATAATATGACACAAAGATAATATTAAATCAAACCAAACGACGCTAAAACTTATTTGATCAGATTCATATTGATTATAGTGATCACATATTATTGTAACTTGTAAGAGAACTTCCTGATGCATCATAGCAAATGAGAACATGCAATTACTGGAAAACCATGTACTGAACTCCATTATTTGAACGAATTACCCCTTAAATTTTATAATATTTGAAAGCAAACTATTTGTATTCATTAACTTCTAAAAACTTATTAGAGCTAAACACCAATAGGATTAAAGGCTCATTTTATTACATTTAAAGGAAAATACAAGTACATTGTTTAACATTTAATTAGGGTTAAAGAATATAAATATCTAATATTTTATCCTTCGGGGTGGGTTAAATGACTAATAAAAATAACTTTAGGGATGACACACGTAATTCTCTCTAGAATAATCTCCGTACGCACAAAAAGAATTCAAAGGATTGTATAAAGATTGTGTACAAGCTAACTACAAATATCAATTGCAAGAAAAAAGTGTGAAAGATTATCAGAAATATCAACAACAATATCGCATTAGGCAATGGCCCTCCAAACCCAGAGATCAAGCAAATCCTTTCCTGAACCTAAAACAAGCTTTTGAACACAAAATCATATAGAAATAAATCTACATTCACTGAATTTGCTGGCGACTCTGATGAGATATAAAGAGAAACTTTTCTTTTTTTTTTGTTTGAAGATGAACAAAGATGATACCTGATATATGAACATTAGGAGCTACATTTCATGAATAGAGTGCAGCAGGGATGTGAATATCTACGTTGTCCAAAGTAGGAGGATGATGGAGAGTCAAGCCGTGTTCGTTGGCTAAATGCAAGAGGCAAATGAAGAAGAGATGGGGAGAGATATCCTTCTCTGATTCCAGTGGAATTGTTAGCCGAAGGTGGTGCATCACTTGTGTCAGAGAAACTGAAGCCTCGCTTCCCTGTTCCTGAACAGATCATCGAGGATTCAGTTCTTCAAGCAAATTTATGCGAAATATAAATAATAAGAAAAATTAAATATCAAACTAGTGGAAGTCAGTAGCATGGATTTCCTTTCTTCATTCAGATATGTATATATATATATATAACAGAATCAAGACAATGTCTAATGATTCGTCTCACTTTATCATCACTTAGATTCCCTATCACATCTTTACTCTCTATAGTTTCATGCCTATTATCTCATTGATACGATCATTTTAACACGGGACACTATATCACCATTCATAAACTAAACATACTTCCATTTAGTATAGCTGGTCTTGTAACAATATAACAGAACTTGTAACTTATTTATGCTAAAGCTAAAGCTGAGATGAGGGAGAAATGAAGTCGCAAAGGATCACACAAGCCATGTAGGCATGTGGCTAAACCTGGTCGAATGACAGTCGTATAGAACTTTCGATTGGAAAATTTACGGCAGAAATTACTATTCTAAGCCAAAACCAAAAAGCAAAAATAAGGGACCAACGGAACCCACTGGTCTGCTATCCATATACAACAACTAATAAAAGAAGAAATTCAAGATTCAATCTTCTTAGTAAAGTCTAGGATATATTTATTTATATATACAGATATATATATATATATATGTATACAAATATTAATCTTTGTAGTGCAGAGATTCGATTTAGGTCAAGCCAATTTAATTATTTTACCTGCAGTGAAAAAATAGGGGGGAATAACAGCAAAAAGTGTAAAATACTGCAAAGTTTGCATCACAAAAGAAATACGTGTAAATAGTATTTGCATACTCTATTGTGACGAGCAAAATAAGCTGCATTACTGAAATTTCTTTTTTTGGATAAAAATTACTGAAAAATATTAACACCTCAGATCCAGGGCATACACCACGGACAGCATATGAAAACTAGTGCTGTGTTACATATAAAAAGCATACTGCTAGTAAAAGCGTGCATCTTAAGCTCTCAAATAAGGCAACATATTTCATTTTTTCAATTTACATATTCTGCATGCACAAGTGGATAACTAAATTTTTGCACTTTTCCTTATTGGGGCAATTATTTACATAACACACCAAAATAAAATTGTTTATGTTTGACAATTAAATTTTCTTATTTACATTCAAAATACATTAAAAAATTAAGCAACAAAAAATACAATTAACTTGACTAAAAATACATATTATTTTGTGTTGTGCTTAATTTATCTAATTAACAACAGAACATCATTAGAAATCTAAGTGCACATTTTACAACCAAAAAGTAATTGTTTATAAACAAGACATTAACAAGAGAAATAATGGATAATCAACTATGACATGACAAAACAAATAAACTCGAAATACACTATTCTTAACATCTTTTGATGAAAGTTAACCAAGCTATTAGCTTTGTGGTATTTAAAATTTCTGTGCTATACAGAGATAGAAAGACATGTCAAAAGTAACTTGGTTAAATGTTATGATCTAGCATTGCAATAAATAAAAATCTAACAAATACTAGATTAGTTACACTCATCATATAATTTGGCTATAGACAAGACACTACCTAATGATATTACCATGCTCATAATCTGGGCTCACCTCATCATCTAACTAAGTTGATGCTCCTAGGTACATGACTAGATCAACTACATCCTCACCCTCAATGGGCTCACAAAAATCATGCTTAATGATCAAGGCCCTATGGGGACTTCAAGAAGCTATATAGCCTCTAGCATAATAATTGTGCTACTGGACATTACTAAAGGAACCTGCAAAAGTAGGCCCTATGGGATAGGAAGCATACTATAAAGTGTGGTGAAGTTAGTCCTGGGACTCAAGAAAGTATCAGGTTTGCAAAATTTAGAGGTACTAGACTGTGAAAAAAACCAACAAGTAAAGTTTTTCAAACACTTTTCCATGTGCAGTGCTTTTTAAAGAATCAAGGATATATAACTTGACCTCTCTCCTAATATCCTCTCTATGAGTCTTGAGATGAATCTCCTAAGGGTATGTTAGGGTCCTATAAGAGATCCACATGCACCATGAGCTCATTAAAACTCACTGTATACCAAGTCACTAAAACGTTTGCCTAAAGACAAGAAGTTGTTCACAATATTGGTCTCTATAATAAGTTGGAACATGCTATCCTTTAATTTGGTTTCCATACAACCCACTATGTAATGAATGGGTTGTGGCGACCTGTGAATAAAGAGAACGATGAGTGAATGCCGAGGTGATGTCCATATAATTGAATCGGAATGACTCAGGTAAGGAGCAGCTCCTGATATTCTTCTAGAAGAGGAAAAGGACTGAATCGTACATCAGAAAAGGAAGGGAGTTTTTAAGTTGTATAAGAAAATAACATGAACCTAAATAATAGAAGTGTCTTTTGGGGAAAAATCATGAGACTAATGGTGGAAAACTTTATTGGAGTAGTACTAGAATGGGTGAGCTCTTGAGAAGCATTCAGGTCGTGCAATTCTAAAAAGTCAAAGCGAAGAACACCTCTATATTTGGAACATGAAATATTACAATATGGCATCAGAGCCAATCTCCCATAGTAAGATGTCATTCAAGGATGAACCAAGCAAAAACTGGTAAGCTTGTGGCAACCCGTGATCGAAAAAAGTAAGAAGTGATCGCTAGGGTGATGTTCGTATGATCGAATCAGATTCACTTGGATAAGGAGTGGCTCTTGGTAGGCTTCTAAGTAAAGGGGCACAAGAATGAATCGACAATGTCAGAAAGGGAGGGAACTTCCTGAGCTTTATAAGTAAATAATGTAACCCTAAATAATATAGGCGCTTTTCAGTACAAAAATTATGAGGTTAATAGTAGAAAAACTTTATAGTTAAAACATGCTTGACCTGGAGCAAAATTGTAATAAGTGACCTCCTAGGAAGTACTCAGGTTTTGCAATTTTGAGAAGCCAAAGTAGATAATACATATATATTTGGATCATGGGATAGTACAAGGGCCAACTAACTTCGTCTTTGCGAATTGAACTCCTTCCTTATTAATCCTTCTATTAGACTACACCACTTAAAATAACCATTTATTTGGCATCTACCTACACTTGTATAAACATCATTAGACTTACCCTGTGAGTTGTCGTATATTGGTACATTCTATCTGGCATATCTATGGTTGCATCCCAAAATGCACTTGGGTGGTAAATAGGCATATCAATGTGTCAAGTCGGATCTGTTTAGCCTCGACCTCAACCTGACCCAGATAGCATCCAGGTCAAATCAAAAAACAAATCAAACAAGAAACATGCAAGATTGGAACCATGTCTATAAAAAAAAGATTCATGATCCGTCACGATTCAAGTTTTTAGTTCAAGTTTTGATTGGATCCAAAGCTTTTAACTAATTATTGATAAATCATTTAAGCCATTTTTCCTTTTTACAAAAAGTGAGTTAATTTAATATTAGTTTTTTAAATTTTTATAATAAATGAACCATTTTGGTCCTTGGTATAACCAAAATGATATGAGGATTGAACAGACCCTTAATGCTAGAAGTTTTTTATTATACATGTTTGAAAAATTCTAATATAAGAATCAATAAAATTATAAGATAATATCAAAAGAAATTCAAATCGAGTATTTATTAGGTCAGGTTAGTGTCGACCTAGTAAATAAGTATGGCCTAAATTGACCCTAAAGAAGATTCTAAAAATTACAAGAAGGATAGAGATCGACACCATTTCAAGTGTACTGGTAACCATGGGTTTTAGTGAATTGATCTAGTTATTGCTGACAGAATAAAATTTTTCATTAATATCTTCCTTAAATAAGTTCATATCACCTTTGGATGTGTTAGGTTCGAAGATAATTCTCTAAACTTAGTTATGGCAATGCATGTGGAAGTGAAGGTATCAACCTCACAATTTTTTTCTTTATTTTTTGCTATAGCAAAAGCTAGGTGAAAGTGGGGAAAACTCAATTTTCCAAGTAGTAATAAAATATAAATCAACTTCAAGCACAAAATAAATGCTACAAGATTTTAAAAAGATGAAATGTTGCAAGTTCAAAGTAGGCAGTGGAAAAGATATTTGTTCGTTTCTGAAGGAGGTTATCAAAAAAGTATTGTTTTCGATATTAACTCCCAACAGACCTATCAACATGACCAGGTAGGTCCGTTCAGTGATGAGGGAGGTGGCAGCACATCTTTTAGGTTCAACAATAATGTCAAATGAGACTTGAAACAAGAATATAGTCATTTGCGACAACGCAAGAGGCAGGCATGACATTGTGTGGCCCATGCAACGACATCAAGCAAAACCTCCACAATAATCGCAGTCTCCTTTCATGATGGAACAGAAGGTCAGTGAGGCTCGTTAGAGGCACTATGTAGAAAGAATCGAACTAGGCTTACAATAGTGTGTGAAGAGACGTGATATGTACTTAGAAGTTGTGATTAGTGAACCAAGACCCCTCCATGATCTGGATAGGCACAATGGTCATGCAATGAAAGATGACTTGGTTGCACTTTAAATTAGAAAAAACTGAAGCTATGCTACCAAATTGACATAGAACGGAAAGGGTGAATGGGGATAAGTCTAGAAGAAAAGGGAAAGTATAAATTTATCTAACCAATCAAAGCAATATCTCACAACATGACAATGACACCACTGAACACAACAACGATTTAACCCTAATTCCAAGCTGTCATAGACGTAATCTAACGCCTTATTGCAGAACAAAGGATAGAATGGCTGACACATAAGCAGTATGTTCTAAAGAGTAACTAAAGTTTCATCGTAATTTGTAGTTCTACATGGAACAACACTGTGAAGTGTGAACCGTAACCCACAAGAAAACTGTAGCTTTACTTGCATGTTTTTGAGAACTTGGTTCGCATATAGCAAAAGATTCCCATAAACTGCAAGGAACTAATCTGGTGCTACAAATACTATGCAAAGTGGTCATGAAGCTGATTTATTTTGTAATTACTTCCATAGAATATAACACGTCTCCATAAAAGCAGTCACCAATCCTTCTATTAACCATGCCATTGTCCATGTTACATAATTTATGCTAGCATAACTCTTTTAATAGTTATTGGCATAAGAAAATGAGAGTTTAGCTATTAATTTTCCCACAATCAACGATTAGCTGTGAGGGAAGTAGTAATTTTTAATTACTCTGAAAGGGCTTTCACCAAACAATATAACCAACAAACAAGCCAAGAAAATAATATCTATTAAAGTCTTCTTCGGATATATGGATCTCATGTTTGCATAAGTTTGCACCAACACCAAATGCACATCAAATATGAATAATTAATGAAAAAGGATTCATAGAACAGAACCCAAATAGCTGAAATCAGACTATTAATGATATGACATGGATCTCTGTTTTCAAAGATATAGATACAGTAAATATTTTGGGTTCCATAATAAAGTGCAGATAAAAGATGGAAAAAGCTCACCAAATTAGACATTTGAGCAGTCCCTGCTATGTGCGTCCAAAGTGTTTCTTTCAAAGCATGAACATCAACTTGTTTGGACACCTTATCATACTGTATATCTACTTTATTTACCTGAGAATCGGAGATGAGGCAATTTCAGCAAGGCAGAAATAGGGACCTTCTGAAAGTTCCATAGAAAGCAAGGTACAGGTAATTCAACAGATAAATTGAACTAGGAACATAGAAGAAAACATGAACTCTTATGGGTATTACATTCCATGTCTTTTAAGAGTGAAACTATACAAAAGTGTCTACCAATCAAATCCACAAAGTGAGCAAATCAAATAAATTTTTGATAAGTAAATAGTATCTACTCAAAATCAAGGATATCAATAGTATCTGGTTCGATGGAAAGTTTTACATCCATCATAAGAATTTATGGGATGCCATGAGAAGTTGTAGCGGATTGATCCAAAAACCTTGCACAAATACTATAGCAAAGTTGATCATACTTGATAGAGTCAAGTTCCTTCCACCGTGGAAGAATTGGTGTCCCATGATAGTTAGGTTATCAAAGACTAGCTAAAGTTGATTTTGCACTCTCTATTTGATTGGATTGAGTCTTATTAATTTTGATTTAATCGGTTGAGTCAGTTGTTCGATATGTTGGGCTAGAGTTAGTTTAGTTATAACTAGTGAACCTGTTGACTAAGTTTATAAATTCAAATTTGAAAGTTCTTATTTATTAATTAGATTGAATCAATTTGCTTGAATTTAAGGATTATATTTTATTTTAAAATTAGTTTTTGTTTAGTCTCACTTCGCTAAATTAAATTTATGACATTTGGGACTTCCCAATATATAGTACCAGAGTATATACATATCTCTGTCTTATGAATAAAATAAAATCTATCTTTTTAGTTTATAAAATTGAATCTTAACTCATGGAATTTCACAAACTTTAAATTCCAAAAAGAAAGGACTAAAGCCTAAACTGAAAATCATTGAATCCCAAATCTTTTTATTTTTAAATTTTTTCTTCCAATTTCTTCCTTCTTCCAATCCTTAGCCACCACCAATATTCCACATTAGTAATTATTAACATGACAAGAACAAAGAGTAAATTTCTCAGAGCGAAAAAGCAAAGCATATAGGCTCTTTACATCAGCATCCTTTTCTCCATCTCAAATCAACAATTTGGAACCAAGCCAGCCCGTTAGAGCAATACAACAACCAAGCCTTAATCCCACTAGGTGGGGTCGGCTACATGAATCCTTTGTTTTCATTGCGCTCTATCAGTTACCAAATTCTTATCTAAGTTTAAGTAACTAAGATCACTCCTTATAGTTTCTTGCCATGTCTTCTTTGGTCTCCCTCTTCCTCTTTGTACATGGGCAAAATCCAATAACTCAATTTTTCTAACTGGAGCTTCAATTAGCCTACGATTTAGATGTCCAAACCATCGAAGCCGACTTTCTCTAAGTTTATCCTCAATTGGTGCAATACCAACTTTCTTTCGGATATACTCATTTCTCATTCTATCCTTTCGTGTATATCCACACATCCATCTTAACATTCTCATTTCTGCAACATTTATTTTATTTGTATGTTTCTTCTTTGCAGGCCAGCATCCAGCCCGTTAGAGCAATATTGTTCTTAAAAAACAAATCGTTAAAAAAGAACAAAATGGAAGAAAGATGAAAAGACTATCAACAAGGTCTTCACTATGTAAAGGAAGAACCATATCATGTCAGCCAAGCCATTATGACATTAGTACATTGGAAATCTACAAAAGTAGGTTAAAAGACAACCTGGCGTGGTGGTTGAACAAGAGCCCCAAGATCTTCAACATCATTATCAAAGCTACCATCATCACAATGGCCTTCACTGATACTTTCAGAATCCCAAGAACCATAAGGGACAAACCCGTCATGTTGTTCACTTGATTCATCTAAAACCAAGAAATAGACAAGCTCTATGTCATTAAAATCAAGGCTATGAAGGTTTGATTCACATGTTGTAAGAAGTACAATTGCATCCCAGTTTTTGAACTTTTTTATTTTTTTCAAACTTATATTTGTATCCCAGTTGCAAACAGGTTATTAAAGGAAAGGATGAGCTCAACTGTGGAATATCATATGTGCTAAATTTGTAAAATTGTAAAGAGAAATCAAAGCTATGAATTTTTGCTTCACATGTCAAAAGTTTAATTGTACCCCAGTAGAAGTCAGCTTCATAAACGATAGGTTGAGCTCAACGTCACAATATCATATGTGCTAAATTTCTAGAGTCATAAGAATGACACATTGAACCTATCAAGAAGACAAAACGGCACCTGCTGACAGCTGCAGCCTTTGTCAGATAACAACTACTAGCTGCACCTGTTTAGATTTTTGTTAGAAAAAAGTGCCCTATTCTTTGTCAAATAACAATATTCAACAACTCCTATTTAAATTTTTCAGTAAACTGCATCCTATTTTCAAAGAATTCAAACAACACCTTTTGTAGACTTAAAGTTCTGTTCATAAAAGTTAAAGCGCATATCATTACAATAAATGCAGAACCAATTGAATATGGAGTAATAAAAGGGATTAAGGGGGTACACAAAATGAATGAACAAATCGGGAGGCTGGCAGCAAACAAAACAGGTAAGAAGTATTACAAAGAGCGGACATATATTTCAGGAAGGATCAAGGATTTTTTCTTTTATTTATACAGGACACACAGAAATGGAGTACAAAAAGGATACATCTCAGCTTAAGCTGGTTTAATCAATCAAGTGGCTTCTTTCAAGGAAGAACAGATAAACAGTCCAGCATTCAAAACTGATTTATCTAAACTTGAATGTAATTAAAATAAGTAAATCATTTTATGATAAATGAGATGAACACGCATATCAAAAGCTGATACAGATTGAAAATCATCACTTTATTTGTTAAACTTCAATACCAAGTATAGAGAGATAGAAAGCTTACCACTAGTTATTCTAGTTTTCTTGCCAAGGCACTACAAAACAGAGTTGAAAATTAATTTTTACCACTCAAGCAACAGAAAATCAGTTGAAAAACTTAAGATTAATTAAATTACCATAACATCTGGAAGAAGAAACAGCTTGACAAGACTTTCAGGCCTGTAATGACAATCTTCTGGAAGTGTAATACTGCAGGGCGCTCTTGTTGCTGGTAAGAGTAAAGATTTTGGATTTTTTGGATGCACAAAAATATCAGGAAACTGCTCTTCAAGGGATTTTGTGAAATCAATATCTGAAGCTGCTGTTCTGACTTTTGCCTTTCTAGTTGGTAGTTCTGATTTATCAACTAAATCTGGAATGGGGTCTGCGCCTACAACAGAATTCACAATAGTTTCAAAGTACTGGAATAGATTAATAGATGACAAAGAAAAAAAACACCTTTAATTTTCCTATATTTCCAATGGTCAGGTCCCGCCCATGCATTTGATTTTGAAGTGAATCCCAAGCCTAGAGATAAAAAGTCAGCAATTTCCTCAAGCCTGTTATCTGTGTCATCTTGAAACGAATACTCTCCACCCTCCTGCACAACTAGTAATTTGGTTAATAGTCAGACAAGCATTTCACAGTGCACAATTATCCATGCCTACCTCTTGAAAATCTGGACCTGCACTAATGGAACTATCATCAACCACACTTACATGATCCTCATCATCGAATGTGTGGCAACCAAAATCATCAAATGAATTGCTTCCAAGATCAGAGTGTTCAAGGTCATCTATACCGTCATGAAAAAATTGCTGCTGCTCAACGAAGCACACATTTTGTGCCTTAAGTTTACCTTCATCAAACCGATTTAAAATTTCCCCCAGAGTTGGTGAGATATGACTTTTTTTAGGCATATTAATCAGCATCTCCTCAATATATTCTGGACACAAGAAGAAACACAAAAGACTTATCAGACTTGTTTTTGATCCATGTAATCTAAACCAAGCTCAGTGTGAACAGCAACTATTTCATACCTTTAGCAAATGACAGGTCAATCAGTTCAGATTTGTTGTTCTGTGCTTCATTCAAGATACATTTCTCAGGTACCTCAGAAGAATCAAAAAGAACACGACAACATCCATAGACACCGAGGTTATTCAATAGGAGACCCTTGACACCACCTTCATCAAACTGAGCAGATGTTTGATGGTAAAGAGGGTCCACAGTGAAAGCCACTGGGAGCATATTACACTCAGTAGGTAGAATATAGGTTTCAAAAACTCAAAATAAGCAATAGATATTTCTCACACAATACCATCAAATTTCTTCACATTAAGTGCTTCAAATGAGGCCTCAAGCGTTGATAAAGGAGACAGCTGAAAGAAATAAACTTTAACCAGATGAAGAAATTAGAAAAAAAAATTATTACAATGATGCAAAAATTGCATTGACCTTCCTATCATGCTCTTTCTTATTGCCTCCCTCTATTTTTTCACTTTGGTCCTGCCTCTGATTTTCCTCTGCTGAATTCCCTGCAGAAAGTAATTAAATTGATCCATATATTAACAATGCTCAAAACTCATAAGCAATCAAGAGGTTTTTTGAACAGAAACAACTTAAGCACATTATCCATATACCAGGTATTAATGCCAAGCAAGTAAATCCTATAATAGAAGGAATTACAACTAACCACTCCCATCTTCTTGGCCAACCCTATTGATTCCTCCAAGGACCTTGTAAGCTTCTGAATGCAATGAATCAACTCTCATAGAGTATATCTTCACCCCTGCTTCCAGTGTACAACTTGCCTTTGACCAAAATAACTAATTTACTCAGCATAAATAAACAAATTTTCCGGAGTTACGTCTCCGGAAAGAAAGAGAAAGACAGAGGACTACCTTTTGGAAATTAGGCTCAGCGTCATCCTCATCAGAATTCACTTGAATGACCTCACTGAGATGGTCTATCAGCTTGAGGTCCCACGTGTTCTTCTGGGTTATCTTCTGCTTGAAAACAAATACACAAGAGAAATAAAGATCGAGAAAACGAAACCCTAGAGAGGACAGTGAGGTTTTTGGCGACAAACATTTTCGCTGG
Source organism: Apostasia ramifera (assembly GCA_019297695.1). NCBI lineage: Eukaryota > Viridiplantae > Streptophyta > Magnoliopsida > Asparagales > Orchidaceae > Apostasia > Apostasia ramifera. The sequence goes on from JAEMOT010000560.1 coordinate 28,026, forward strand.
CGAGCTTGATGCAGTTGTGGAGGAGATCCATTATCTGTTCCCGGTCAAGGAGGTCGGGCTGGGACGGGGCAGAGGTAGGGAAGGCGGCGGCGGACTTGCGGCGGACCGAGGCAGCGCGGGCAGCCCGCGCCTGTGCTCGCTCAAGATCATCGTCATTGGAGCCAAGGGGAATAGGATTGCGCGCCGGCGAATGGACGCGAGATGCAATAGAAGTCCTCGCCGGGCGCCTCGCCAGCGCCATCTCGGGTGCTGTCAGCGTCGTGCTATCGTTAAACTCCGGCGACCCGCCTCCCATTGTGATCCCTCTCCGCTTCAGAAGTACGTATCCTTCCTCTCGCTCAGAAACTCGCGGAAACCACCGGAGATCGTCCAGAGGACCTCCCTCACCGGAGAAATCGAGGTTTTCCCGTCCCTCTTCTGAGGGCAAAACACTGCACGGCTTCGTTTCCCTCCCGCCCAACCACTTTCCCCGGTTTGAAATGTTTAGGTTGAAGGGAAATTGCTTTGTCAATTTTATTCGATCTTTATCAAAATCAAAAAAAAAAAAAAAAAAAAAATATTCGATCACCTTAAAATGACTGCATTATAATATATTTAAGTTATTGGTATTTACAGAATAATTAATGGTTTTAAGTCTATTTCCTAATCAAATTTTTGTTTAATATTGTAGGCAATAACGTTTACATATTTTAAAAAATAAAATAAAATTGATTATAATTTAGAATTAAAAAAAAAATATTTAAATATTAAAATATGTGTAAAAATAATAGATCAGATCAAAACAAAATAAATAGGTCGTAGTAAATTATAGAGAACTATGGCTTTCAAATCATATTTTGGTTTTATTGGATACAATTAATGAGATCTGACACAATAAAATTTTGAAATTTCAATTAATGACAATGAGACAACTTAGCAACATAAAAATAATTGCCACTTAGTGCATAACTATGTCTAACTAGAGGAAGCTTTCATGATATCTATCAAATAAAATCTCATATATATATAAATAAATATATATATATATATATATATATATATATATATATATATCAGGGCAAATTACACCAGGTCTCTGAGTTTAAGGCTAATTATCACACAGATCCATATTTTTAAAATTATAACATCGGAGTTCCTAATTTTTAAAAAATTATCATATGGGTCTTTTTTTATTTTTTTATTATTAAAAAATATTACAATTACCATTATACCCTTACCCTCTCCCTCCACCCGATCTGGCGGCCGTGTGACATCGCTGGCGACCTCGCGCGGCCGCATTACCCAACGCGGTCGCCGAATCGGGAGGAGAGAGAGGGGGTCTCCTCCCGATATGGCAGCCACGCGAAGCTGCGGCGACCGCGTCGGGTCACACTGCCGCCGGATCGGGAGGAGAGAGAGGGGGTCTCCTCCCGATCCGGCAACCACGCGAAGCGGCAGGCGATCGCGTTGGGTCGCGCGGCCACCAGATCGGGAGGAGAGACCTCTCTCTCCTCCCGATCCAGCAACCCATCGCGGCTGCCGACTGCGTCGCGCGGTCGCGCCGACCGCGGGGGGTGGCGCAGCGACTGCTCACGGCTACCGGATCGGGTGGAGGGAGAAGGTAAGGGTATAATGATAATTTTAATATTTTTTAATAATAAAAAAATAAAAAAAAACCCCATATGATAGTTTTTAAAAACTAGGGACCCCAAAATTATAATTTTAAAAACATGAATCTGTATGATATAAGCCTTAAACTTAAAGACCAGAGTGTAATTTACTCTATATATTATAATAATAACATCAGATAACTATTTGATGCTTTGACGATAGCTATCCAAGCAATTATATTGATTATCATAACCATACAATCAATAGGATTACTTGGATGGATATCATAAAAGCATGTATAGTTATACAATTGAGGTAACTTGAATAAATATTATTAAAGCATCATATACTTATATGATCAATGAAATTATTTTAGATAGCTATCTAAATAATCTCATTGATAGCATAGTAAGATCACTTAGATAATGTTAGGAGAGGGAACTCTGCTAGTAGGCTACGCAATTGTCTAGTAAGTATTGTAGGGAGAGGGAGAAAGACTGTGGATGAGCACCAAGCAACAAGAGAATACAAAAAAGCAAAGAGACAAGAATTTAGATGGTTTGGAAGATTCTCCTACGTTTACAAACCAAGCTAATTAATATTTGACTATGTGTTTAGGGTTTCTTGAGAGAGAGAATACAAGTTAGGGAAAGAGAGAATTCTAGCCTTAGAGATGGAGAGAGAATTCCAGCCTCCTCCTTCCCACAATCAAATTCCTAGTATTTATAATGTTTGTAGGAGGGCCCAGAAGGAGGGATGTTTTCCCCCATCTAGGCTGCATGGGATAAGTTGGCAATTTATGCATCTATGATGTTATCACATTATCCTGGAGGTACTAGTTCTTCGGAAGAAAAGCCGGCTTGGTCTTCCATAATGTCAGGAAGAATGGTCCAAACATCACCAGAGTGGCGATAGTAAACGTCTTTCCCCATACGATGGATATGACATTTCACTCTAAAGGGCAAGCATGGACCTTTTGTTGCTTATCCTATATGCAACCCCCCCAAACGCAGGTTATGCCATCCTAGCCACATAGGTTATGCTTTGTTGGAACGAGCAGACGGGTACTAAGACACAATCCATTGCTGGTGCCCAGCAACTGGATGGATCAAGGTTGAAACAAAGTGTTTCCTGTTTCGTCTAATCGTGATTCAATTGACTTAGCCCGATGACAATCTGGATGGTTGATGCCATACCACGTAGGCGATTGTGATGCGTTTGGACTTCCTATGCAGATAAATAGCTATCATTAAATCATTGTATAGCTATACAAACGATCAGTGACATTACTATAAAATCTTCAACAGCTGTGCAAATAATTTTATTGATCATATAATTATATAATACGTACACCATATAATTATAGTACTATTTTTACGCTGCAATCATCCTATTTTTATTTGTTACTAAAACATATAATCCTATCATTCATAAGGTAGTCTTACTGTCCACAATATAAAAATAGATAAAAAAATATTTGAAGTATAAAAATATTCAAGAGACAAAATAATAATTTTTTTAAAATCTAAAGCCAAAATTAAAGGAAATTAAGAAGCTAAATTATAGTTGTCATAACAAGAAATTAAAGTTTAAGATAAAAATTAAGATAAATTAAAGAACTAAATTATAATCTTTAAGATATAAGGCAAAGACTAAGAAAAATTAGAGGATTACATTATAATTTTCACCATAAGAATTTAGGACTTAAGATAAAGTATCAAAAAATCAAGAGATTACATTATAATTTTAAAAAAACTAATTAAAATCATAAAAATTATAATTTCTTAAAACTTAAAATAAAAATTAATAGTAATAATAGGACAGTATTATAATTTCTATCATAAGAAATTAGAACTTAAAATAAAAACTAAAAAAAATAATGAGAATAACTTGTAATTCTCATTAGAAAAAAACAAAAAAATAAAATTATAATTCTTAAGATCTAAGCTCGAGGCTCGAGACTAAGAGAAATAAAGAAATAAATTGAAATTACTATTGTAAGAAATTAAGAACTAAAGCAAAAATCAATAAAGGAGGCCAATTTATATTTTCTGAGGACCTAATCATAAAAGAAAGATAAATCATAATACTAAACTACAATTGTCATATTGCAAATAATAATTAACAGTCTTAAAGGGTTAGAAAGAAATTTCTTTTTTTATCATTAAAATATATTTATTTTTGTCCTAATTCTATATATTTATTAAATAGAAAATCTAAATTTTGACGTAGGGCAAAAATAAGAAATCCAAATTTTTCACCAAAAATTGAATTAGAATGAATAGGATAGATGTCAATTAAATGAAAAGAAATTGATATGCATGAATATGACAAATGTTAAACTTTTAAATACGTCAAAAATAAGAAATCAATTTTTGTGAAAGGAAATTCAAATTTTGACTTAGGGCAAAATAAGAATTCCAAAATTTTTCGCCATGAATATTAAAATTTTGAAAGTTAAAATAGGAAGTTTGATTTTTTTCACTACCTTGCGTGCCAAAAATAGTTCTTCAATGATCAATTTGATCGACTCATGGGTTAAACCATCAACTGAGCTGATTCAATGGGTCAGACATCAATAACACGTATTCATAATGAATGAATCATCAGAAAAAGAGATGGCGGCAACAACTCAATTAGCCGTGTTCAGTCTCTCTTAGCTGAAACCGCCTACTCCGGCACGAGACAGTTCCGATCGTGTGATTGAGATAACGACAATAAAAAAAGATCACTGTCGAGAGTTAGAGACCAAAGAAGTATTCCGACTATCACCGGTTAAGTCTCATCAGCGATCGCGTCCTATTTCCAAATCCTCCACGGAATTTGAATACCACGCCCTTACAAAAGCTGACTCGAAACTGACCTCAATTTGCTCTCTTCTTACTGAACTTCATGTTCCAGCACCTCAACCTCCGACTTTATGGTGTGATAACATCCGTGCTACATATATTGCGCATCTCCAGACCACTCATCCTGAAAAACCTACTACCACCGAAGAGATTCCAACATCAATCAATTCGATACAGCAAGCACACCGCAAAGAGAATATGACAGTCAACAGCACTTCCAAATATCCTTGCAAGATCATTCAAGAACACAACATCAAAAGCAGCAACACCATTCTCACTATACAGGAAGTTTTCACAAACAAAAAAAAAAGCGAAAAGATCAATACTTCTCCGAAGCATAATAGTTAAGAATAGATCATATCGCGAAAGAATCTATAGCTTAAGAATAGATCATCTCGTTCGTGAAAGTAACATATAGTTATGCGTTGAATGGGATTAATCGGACAGCTATCCAGACACTGGAAAGTTTTGTGCTAGCTGTCTCATCCGTATTGCTTGTGCCCAAAATGTAGAGCAGGCAAAAATCTCTCGATGTGACCAATTGAATCAATTCATGGGTTAACCTATTAGCTGAGCCACAATGGGTCAGAAATGAATAATAGGTCAACAGGACCAGTTAGGGCACCCATTAATATTCATGATGAATGGATCAACAGAAAATGAGATGGTCGACGATGACCATTAGTGAAGAGTTGGCTCTCACATGGCTGGAGCTAAGATCACGAATAGTGTACAGAGTAATATCAGGAAAATACATAGTTGGACATGAGATGTAGATATGAGTGATAAGATGTGTTGGAGAAGAAACCCGTCTAGGGGGTCAAGTCTGGAGAAAATAGAGAGGTCTCACTGTGCTTGATCTTATAGAAGGAGAAAGGAACAAAACACAAACAAAATATACAGAGATCTAAATGGTGGAGAGAAATCATCCTACATCCACTAACCAAATCGAGAGAAATGAAGAGAAGACACTTAGCAGGAGGTGAGTAAAAACTTAGATCGTAGTAGAGGTTCAGAGAAGTGAAGAGAGAAAGTCCATAAGGATGGCTTCCTAGGTGGCTCTCGCAGCAAGGATGATTACGGTGGCAACGCTTCCGAGCTGGCTCGCAACTATCTCCCTTTATCTATGTATTTTTGTATATCTCTTTCACTACAGGAGATACAGCAACAACCAAACCTTTATCCCACTAAGTGGAGTTAGCTACATGAATCCTTTATTTCATCGCACGCTATCAAATAACAAGTCCTCATTTTTCTCTAAACATGTGAAATCTTTTCTACTGATTATCTTATTTGGTCTTCATCTTCCTCCTTTAACACAGACACAATTCAATAACTCAACTCTCCTTGCTGAAACCTCAACTGACCTATAGTTTATATGTCTAAACCATCTTAGTCGACTCTCCCTAAACTTATCCTCAACTTAGGTGACCTCAACCTTCTCGTGGATATACTTATCTCTCATCTTACTTTTTCGAGTATACTCACTCATCTACCTTAACATCCTCATTTCTGTGACACTTATTTTAACTATATTTTCGATTTATAGGCCAGCATTCTGCACCATATAATATTACTAGTCTTATAACTATTCTATAGAACTTACCTTTATATTTAAGTGAAATTTTTTATCACATAACACGCTAACAATATTACTCTACTTTAGTCATCCTGCTCAAATCCTATTGATAACATCCTCAACTATTTCACCATTATTTTGTATAATTAATCCAAGGTATTTAAATTGTTCACGTTCTTAATAACTTGATCATCAATTATCATTTAGCTAATACAAGTGCTTCTATTTTGACTAAATTTGCATTTCATGTATATAATGTTTAATCTAATAAGACGAAAACCTTAACCGCTAATTTGGTTTGAGCTTTTTCTGGCTCAATACAAATTTTAACTGTAAAAATCAATTTTATTTCACATCTAATATAAATACAAATATTAGAATTAATTTTATTTTACATTTTACATATTTCTTAATATTAAATTGAATTTCTATCCTATCAAACCTATAAGATAAACTATTTTTTTACTTGTTTAAAATTCAACTCTCAAACCAAACGAGGCCGTAAATTCTAAAGTATTTCTTCATAACTCGACTTTTGTCTTTTCTCTTTCTCTAATTTTATTAATAAGGAGAATATCATCTACAAAAATCATATACTCAAATGTTGTTTTTTGGATATATCCAGTTAGGACCTCTACAATCAATGTAAAAAGATATGAGCTTAAAATTGAAACTTAGTGTATCCCAACTATAATTGTAAAATTCTTAGTTAAACCACTTTGCATTCGAACACAAGTAACACTCCCTTTGTATATGTATTTGATAACTTGAATATAAGCAGTGCAAATTTCTTCTTTTTTTAAAACTTTTTCAAAGTACTTTCTTTGAAATTTTATCATAAGCATTTTCTAAATCGATGCAAATTAAATACAAATTCTCTCTTCTTTCCCTAAACTTTTTCATTAAACCTCTCAACAAATGAATAACTTCCAAAGTGAATCTACCAGACATAAAACCAAACTGATTTTATGGCTCTAATATTACAATGTAATCTCTACTCGATTACTTTTTTCCAAAATTTTAAAATATAGCACATTAATTTAATACCTCAATAATTGACACAATCCTGTATATCACCTTTATTCTTGTAAATAGATAGTAATGTACTATTTCTCCACTCTTTTGACATCCATTTAGTCTTTAAAATCATATTAAATAATCTAGTGAATTAAGACACTCTTTTATCTACTATACATTTTCAAACATCTAGTGTGATATCATCCGATCCAACTGCTTTCTAATATTTTTAGAAAAAAAAACATCATTGCTCTAGCAAAATATCTGATGTTTCTCTGAAAAGTTGTTAGCATGCCCATTGTTAGTTAATTAGATGTTTGTCACATGTCCGTGATCCCCTAGTTGAGGAGGAATGGACAATAATGACAGACTAATCATGCTTCGACCATTATTATGTGATGATCCCAAAAAGTTTCTTCAGGTCACCTGAGGAGCAACAAGAGAGCTCTCCATTGAGATTATAGTAAGCCACTTGGTGGATTAAGTGCACAAAGAGAATATTGGCGAAAACCAGGAGAACCTAGTGCAACATGACATTTCCAAGAGACCTAGTGACTTTAGGTAGGACTAGGTCCTCTCTACTCAACACTTTGATTGAGGACCTTTTCGACAAAGCTGCCACGAGGACTAGGGACTTTGACCTTTTTGGTCAAGTTGCCACAAGGACAGTCCAGATCATCGAAACTCTTAACCCGTAGACAAGATGTCATTCCTTTCTCAGCCTCGAGCTTCTATTCGATCTAAATCAGCACCTCTCTTGCATCAAGCTTTGGTATAATGTCAATGGCTTTTTTTTTTGCACTGTTGATGAACCCAACTTTGAACCCTAAGGCTTCTGTTACCTGCTTCAACGTCTTTCTCCTGCCATAAACCTCTGAGCATCTCTAGCTGCAATCCCACTTCTCTAGATAACTCACCCTCCCATAAAACTATGAGCATCCCCGGCTCCGATCCGACTTCTTCAATCACTCGCCCTGAAACCATTCTTCTACCAAAGAGATTCCAACATCAATCAATTCAATACGGCAAGCAACAAAGAGAAGAAAATGATATGAGTACCTCGTGAAGAGAAAAGAACAGCACTTTGGAATATCCTCGCAAGATCATTTAATAACACAAACCAAAAGCAACAACACCATTCTCACTAAGCAGGAAGTTCAAGAACAAAAATTAAAAGATCTATGCTTAAACAAAAGACAGAAATACTCAAATTACATCAAAAAGTGCTGAAAAACATGAGAAAGGCAAAAAATTTTAATATCATTGCATGATCATTCAAGAATACATCATCAAAAGCAGCAACACCATTCTCCCTATGCAGGAGGTTCAAGGGAAAAAAACCAACTATAAAAGAAAAGATCTCTAGTTGAATGACAAACAGAAATACTCGAATTAAAAGTGGAAATGCAAAGTGAAAACCAACAAATTCTTCCATGCAGAGGAAGAAGGCTGAAATATATCAGCTTTCATATCACATGGATTATGCATTGTAAGTATGATGAGTAGACGTGCAATTCAAAAACCACTCATATAACCAATACCTTGCAATTTATCTGCCTCCAACGTCATCCATTTTCTTATTCATCCACCTCCTACGTACACTTGGTCTTCATCTTCTTCACTTTCTTTAGACTCACTTCCCCGGATTTCATAGTTTTCCCCTTCTTCAAACCTCTAACTCCCTCTTTCTTAATGGAAGCTTTTTCTTCATCAACCTTCTTCCTTTTGTTATCCCTGCTTCTCTTCGCACTATCCTTCACTCTTTTCTTTGCCGGCAACTTAATATCATCTTGACTATCGTCATCTTCAGAAAAAGCATCATCAATGTTCAATACATTGACCTTGCCATCCGATTCACCACCTTCTTGCTCTTCAGATTCCAAAACCTTCTTTGCTTTCTTCAGTCTCTTTTTCTCCGTACCCAACTCAATAAATTCAACACTGCTGCCTTTCTCTTTTGCTCCATGATCGTCATCACCAGTTGTCTTATCTTTCTTACTCTTCTTCACCTTGCCTTTTCCACCCTTCTTCTTAATAGTCTTCTTCCCCATCTTCTCTCCAGCACCACCGTCTTCATCCTCCTCCTCACTTCCATTATCAACACCAGCTCCTACATAATCCACATCATGGATCCTTCCTTTCCTCTTCTTCGAACGCCCTTCTTTCTTTTTCTTTTTTTCCTCTTCTGTCATCTTCTTATCTCTCTCCTGATCAACAACTACATTTAAATGATCCTCCTCCTTGCCCATTGGAGCCACATTAATCTTCATCCCCATCACAGGCAAAGCCTGGTAGATCGGCAACGCAACGGATCGCACTGCCTTGATATACATAGACCTCAAATTCGCCCACTTTTTTGGAATCAGCGCAACCGCCCCGTCTATAGCTGCCATTAAATTGTCTATGATCTCATCCCTGTCCATGGAAACTCTTCCAACCTTCAGCGCACTGCAAGTACCTGTACGAAAGTACAGAAGCGTGCACCTGCAAGCCTGGCGGACGGCCTCCGGCCATCCCTTGCGGGAGATGTCCACAGATAGAGGCATCTTCTTCTTCCGGAAGAAGAAGTTTCCGATGATTCGGGAAAGGAGGGGGATGATCTTGCGGTCGGCGAAGAAGATATCGTAGGAACCGCAGAGCCGCCGGCGTGCCTCGAAAGGAACGTAGTCCCTCCGAAGCTCAGAGAGTGGAATAACAGAGTCGAACGGAAGATTCTCGGAGGCGGCTCTCGACCGGGCGGCAGTGGCTAGAGAGTCGTCGGCAATGAGACAGAGAGAGGTGCGGGATCGATCGAGCGGGTGGAGGGAGTGCGGGAGAGGGATGCGGCGCGGATTGAGGCGTGAAGAAGAGGGGATGCGGCGGACGTTGAGTTGGAGGTAGATGAGGTCGTCGTGCTCAAATAGCTGCGCCTTGCGCAGCTTCTCCTGCGCGCGGAGATAACAAAGAAGCGCATCTACTGCCCGACCGGCTTCTTCGCGGCTGATCTTCGGCGAGGGTGGAGGCAGCCGGCGAGAAGACATCGAGGCGATGTGAGATTAGGGTTTTGGCGACAAAGAATTATGACCGAAGAGGAACGAGTTGCGCTTTAGAACTGGTTATTTTTTAATCAAAAGAAAGAGAGCTGATCAAACCGTCCCTTTGCATTAGATAAATACAACAACAACAACCACCAAATCTTAATCTCACTAGATATGATCGGCTATATGAATTTTTTATTTTTATTATACTTTATCAGTTATTAAATTCTTATCTAATTCTAAATAACTAAGATCACCCTTTATAGTTTCTTATCATATTTTCTTTAGTCTCCCTCTTTCTTTTTGTACATGATAAAATTCAATAACTCAATTTTTCTAACTGGAGTTTTAATCAGCCTACGATTTATATATCCAAACCATCTAAGCAGACTTTCTCTAAGTTTATCCTCAATTGGTGCAACACCAACTTTCTTTCGGATATACTCATTTCTCATTCTATTCTTTCTCATTTTCTCCTTTTAAGTATATCCACACATTCACTTTTACATCCATCTTTGCAGGCTAGCATTCAGCACAATATATTATCGTTAGTCTTACTACAGTTTTATAAAATTTAACCTTAATTCTGAATGAAATTTTTCTATCGCATAATACATCAGAAATATTTCTCCATTTTACCAATCCTGCTTGAATCCTACTAATAACGTCATTATCTATTTCATCATTATTTCGTATGATTGATCCAAAGTATCTAAAGCGCTACTCTTCTTGACAATTTGATCGCTAATTATCACATCTCCAATATAAGTATTTCTTTCTTGACTAAATGTGCACTTCATATTTGCATTAGATAGATATTTATTTAAAAATATAGGTATGACTTGAGATCAAATGAGTATCTATCCAAAATAGTATTACGTGTGCTCATTTTCTCTCTAATTAATACATATTTGATTTCAAGTTATATCTATTTTTTAGATAAATATTTATTTTAATACTGACCTTGTATGTGGCGGAACGAATCTTCAAGTGAGGGCGAACGACGGATTCAATTGGCCAACTTGGTGATCCGGTTTGCCAAACGGACAATCCGATCAGCCAATCAGACAGTCCATTCGACCGCTCAACTCTGCATGCAATAGGGCCTCCTCTTCTGCTTGGCATCATGTGATTGGCGAGGAAACCAGTGTCATAGTTTATTGGCCGAACACAATAATTTCTTCGTGCTTTAGACAAAAATAAATATTTGTCTATCAAAAAAAAAAAAAGTCATATGTTATGTCATACTTTCTCCTAAAAAGAATTGAGATTAAATTTTTTTGTCACGAATTTTTATAAAATAAGTGTTTGCTATAGAAGCCCAAAATAATCCTCCAATTTCATAATATTTTTATACCTTCCCCTGAATATATATATATATATATATATTTTATTTTATTTTTTTCCCCTGAATATATATTAATAAAAACTTTTTAGAAATAGGTATGCCCTAATGGACTACATAACAATTATTGTAAATTTAAATATTTTTTCAAAATTTGTGCATTTTTATAATATTAAGCACCTAAATAAAATTATCCCTAAAATAATTAATAACACTTTCAATAATATTAAACCTATAATAATAATTTAAAAGAAAATGCGCCTGATTTTCCATGTGTTTTTTTGGCCTCAAACTCCTACGCCTATTTATTTACAAAATTTATTTTTTATAAAATTAAATTTAAATTTAAATAAAAACCTTTTAAGAATAAATGACATTCAAATCTCTAAATTTAGTAGATAACATCACACAAATCTATAATTTTAAATCTCAATCTCAAAAGAGAGACCTATCTGACATAAAAAATTAAAATCAACACTAAAATTATACTAATTTAAAATAATAATAAAAATAAATAAATAATTTTTTATTATATTCTACACAAAATTTTAATATAAAAAATTATTTTATTTCATATAATTATTTTTAATAAAAATAT
>JAEMOT010000560.1:49931-93114 GCA_019297695.1 Apostasia ramifera
CCCCCCTCCCCCCCCCCCCCCCCCTCCCCCTCTTTTATCTCTCTAGCTTCTCAGCCTAAGCCTATCAGACTTCTCGAGAGGAGGGCGGCCTGCGCTCCGCTGTTCCTCTCTTTTGCTTCCTTTTGATTCTTCTGTCCCCCTCTTATCCTCTTTCCTTGTTTCCTTCCTCCCCCTCAAAACAAAATGAACGGAGGCGCGAATCCCAAGGCTTTAAGAGAGCGAAACAATGGAGAACTTTTACACTTTCACCCTTGGTACTTCTGATAATTACCTATTTGCCACCCTAACCTATTTTAAATTTCATAATTAAATTTCAGACTGTAGATCACCAAATCTTTTAGACAATACAAACGATCTTTTCATTTAATAATCACCTCGGAAGTAGACACATCTGGACAAAAATTCAGATATACCACTACAGAAATGACATTTCCCACTAATTATGGAGATCACATATTTATGATGTCAGTGAATAACAAAAATATATAAAATTTATATTTAAGATCCACTGCTTTTTTACAAAATAATTTCTAACATAATATTTTTTAAAAGTATATAAATTTTGCCTCGAGATTTATGTATTTTTTCAAAAAATTCATAAATATCAAAATATATCGTATAAATCTGAAAAATTACTGCACAATTTTATGATAGAATCTGTTAAATACTCAAAAATAATAAATAAATAATTACTTATATGCCACACTATTTCGTTTTATTTATGTGTTACTCATCCATTCTTAGTTAATTACGCTATGCACACTCAAAACATTATAAAATCTTACATACACACACTTCCACTTATTTTTATTATAATGGGCAATTATAATTTTTCAATAACCTAACTATAGTTAGGTTACAAAAAATTTGAACCGTTCATCATATTATTTTAAGGATATTTAAATATATTTTGAGTGAAAATCTTAAAACTTTGATGTTTAAGTAGTGGCAAGGGAAGGAGACATCCGCGACGTAAATTGATTTTAGGGCAGATCAATGCTTTAGTGTGACATCGAGGAAGAAAAAAATATGTACTATTAAAGGTAAAAATATAATTTTAATGATTTATTAACGAAATATTTTTTTTCAAATAGATTTTGACTGAGTTTTAATTTAAGTATGTATATGTAAGATTTCATAATATTTTGAGTGTGCATAGCGTAATTAATTAAGAATGAATGGGTAACGCATAAATAAAGTGAAATGGTGTGGCATGTAGGTAATTATCCCGTAATAAAAATATTATCACTTATTTTATCAATTTTTAAAATTTATCGTCACTTCTCTTCACAGCGATGATTAATAGCCACGTGTACAGATGGAGGCGACGATGGCTGACAACCACAAGTACGGACAGAGAACAAACTAGTGAACAGCCTGCGAGCTAGAAGGCAGTCACACTTATGGCCGCTGGGCGCTCAACAATCGCGCGGCTGCGTGAATGCATGGGCTACGCCCACCGCCTCTATGTGGGTAATGGGGGCGCGGCTGATGCTGCTTGCTTATGCATAGGCCACGATTAGCGCATGACGGCCGTCTACCGTCGCACATGCTCGTCATAACAAGTAGGTTTAGTAATTTTACATTAAATTGGAATTTTATTTTTTTAATTTAAATTTTTAAATGTGATAGATGGTGTTTAATTGGACCTAACCGTAAACTTTTCATAATTATTAAAAGCAGGATGAGTTGTACGGTGATTTAATGAATTTATATGGTATGATTTTAAATTTGTAAACTTTCATGAAAAATTAGGTATCTCAAAAGCTAAAATGAAATTATTCTTATTTTTTTTAATTTTGAAAATATTGAAATAAAATTAATTATAATTCAAAATATATATAATAAAAGATAAATTCAATTTTTACCTAAAACTTTATGTAATATATAAAATAAAATTAATTTTAATATTAAAATATACCTATAATTGGAAATAGTGTTTATTTAATATTAAAATTTATAAATGATTTGATTGAGATTAATTTTAATTGAAGTTAAATTTAATTTAAAAAACAAAGAATTTAAGTATATAATTTAATCAAAATTTAGCGCTATATATGTTTAATTGCATATATACATACATACATACATATATACATATATATGTGTGCAAACTTTAGCTAAAATGATTATAATTATGTACCTTTTGCCTACAATCAAATAAAAAAAAATTTCCTCAAATGATGCTCGAAAAAATAAAAAAACACTTTTGCCTGATTTGGTGTTGCTTCAAATACATTTTTATTAATATTTTATATTAATTTTATATCATATTTAAATTTAAATATTATAAATTTATTTTATTTTACAAACTACATAAATTTTAATTTTTAAAACTTAATTTTATTTCATATCTTACAGATATTTCAAAAAAAAATAAACTTATTTCACATTTATCATAATACATAATAATAAATTAATTTTATTTCACATCATAATATTAAAATAATATTTTTATTATCTTAAAAAAAAATTAAATCTCACTAAAATAATTAAATAAAAAATTTGTTTTGGGGACGTGCAATATCTTGTGATCTAAATATAGAAGAATTATTTATTTTAACTTTTATAAGACTACGTGATTTGTATAGTTCCTAAAAGATCACTCATACTAATACGACTCCAGTCCAAGCATGTTTAACTTTCGAGTTTTTCATTATTAGCATCATAATTTACCCTTAGAAGATACGTCTATTATTTATTTATACAACTCAAGAACTTCTCTCTCTTTTTAATGTGAAATAATTCATTTATGTGTCTCTCTAATTAGAAGCCTACAATGAGTCACTCATGGTCTAGGTAATTCTGATTTGCCCATATAAACATCACCATAGTGATCACTCCTCTCTCTCTCTTCATTCCCAGGTCATTATAGGCCCACTAACTTTTGTTTAGTCCATCCTCAAATCATATTGTATTATAGGAGGTCGGCTCTGATATCATATTATAATATTTTATAATCTAAATGTAGAGGTATTGTTCTCTGTGGCTTTAAAAAATTGTGTGATTTGAGTACTTTTCAAAAGGTTATTTATTCCAGTACTACTTCAATCCAAGCATGCTTAATTACGGAATTTCTCATCATTAGTCTTACATTTTTTGCCCTAAAAGTGTTTTTATCATTTAAGATAATATTATTTACTTATACAGCTCAAGAACTCTTTTTTTTTCTAATGTGTGTTAATTTGTTCTTATTCCTCTCTACCTAGAAACCTGCCAGAAACTACTCCTTGTCTAGGTGATTTTGATTCACTAATATAAATATCACCCCTTCGATCACTCCCAGCCCTCTTCAGGTCCTGGTCATCACACAAAACACTCGTTGGATACATAATATTTTTAGTTTTCTAGTGACACTCGAGAACAAAAAGGCAAGGATTGATCGTTGTGGTGATATTCATATAGTGAAATAGAATCATCCGGATAAAAAATGACTTTTGACAAACTTTTAAATGGAGAAGCACTGGAATGAATCGTCTTATATTAGAAAGAGATATAAATTCTTAAACTATATAATAATGTGATCTCAAATGGAAAGACTATGAGATTAATGATGGGAAACTTCGTAGTTAGATGTGCTTGAGTTAAAGTAATATTAGAATGAGTGATCTCCTGGGAAGTACTTAAGTCATGTAGTTCTCAAAAATCAAAACGAAGGATATCTCTATATTTAGATCACATGATGTTATAAAATGATATCAAAGCTGACCTCCTATAATATAATATGGTTCAAGAATGAACCAAGCAGAAGCCGGTGGGCCTATAACAACCTAAGTCTGAAAAAATTATACAATGCTTACTGGGGTAAAGTTCATATGCATAAATTGCAATCACTCAGACAATAAGTGATTCTTAGTAAACTTCAAGTAGAGAGGCATAGGAATAAATTCTCTTACATCAAAAATAGAGGAGAATTTCTAAGTTATATAAGTAGATAATTAATCCTAAATAGTAGAAGCATCTATTTGAAAAAAATAGTGTAGCTAATGATAAGAAACTCTACTGTTAAATATACATGGGATTAAGTAATACCAAAACGAATGACCTCTTAGAAAGTGCTCAAGTCACGCAATTACCTAGAGCCAAAGTGGATAATATTTTTATATTTAAATTATGGGATATTAAAATATGGTATCAAAGCTGACTTCCCACATTATGATGTTTGAAGATGAACTAGGTGGAAGATGGTGAGCTTGTGACACCAAGATCAAAAATGGGAAGGGCACAAAAATAAATCGTCTTATGTCGAAAATAGAGAGGACTCCTGAGCTATATTGTAATGCACTGATATGTCAATTTTAATTTTATTAAAAATAATTCTGTGATTTTAATTAATATATATGTTATGATTTATATAAATAATTTTTTCATTTATATTATCTGCATGAAAATTTGAATCAATTATAAAATAATTATTATTATTATAATTTAAAATTAGAGAAAATTTTTAATTAGATATTTATCATTAAATATTAGACTAAAATATTCGTTAAAATAATCTAGAATTTAATTATAAGATAAAAAGAAATTTAATCATAAATAATTAATTAATTAATTATAATTTAATTAAAAGCTAAATTTAAGGAAAAAGAGTTATAACAAATCGTTCCTTTCCAGAGAGAAAAAGAGAAGGGAAACAAAGAGAGGGATTCTTGCCATGGATTGAAAAAATATTCATCCAAAATCATTCACAGTGAAAGTAGACACATCGAGCCAGTGCATGGAGGAGAAATCTGAGAAGAATTCGGAAGATCTTCATAACTATGATAAACAAGAGGTAAGCGAATGATTCTAATGAGTATATAAATTTAAAATCTTCAAGAAAATTTATTATTTTGAATTAGATAAAATTTGTGTGATGAACTATATAATCACG
Source organism: Apostasia ramifera (assembly GCA_019297695.1). NCBI lineage: Eukaryota > Viridiplantae > Streptophyta > Magnoliopsida > Asparagales > Orchidaceae > Apostasia > Apostasia ramifera. Next base: position 54,808 of record JAEMOT010000560.1, read on the forward strand.
TTTGTTGCTTGATCTCTTACATACCCTCATTAATTTAAATTATGTCAAATATTAAAAGATTCAGAATAATTTTTATTATTTGTTAAAAAGTCTTAAAAATTTTGATTTTTTTTTCATTTGATATAAATCCTTGAGCAAGAGATTTTCTAGAAATTTTATATTTATATTCTCTGATTTGTGAATATTAATTAATGTTTGTGCATATTTTGAATGCTGGATTTAAAAAAGTTAAAAGCTTAGTCGAGAAAAAGATAACATTTTTATATTTATGCAATTTAGTATAATATCGTATAAGATCATTGCGTTCGGATGACCACTCAGCGAGGCCAACATACTCAATAGCTATGGCGTCAAGCTGTAGGCCATGGGTCTCACACATTAAAAGTAATTTTATTTAACTGCTCTCTTTAAGCACGATGGAATTGAAATAATAAATTATTATATTTTGAATGTAATTTCATAAATTGGTAAGTCGAGAAGAGACTTACCATGGGTTATTTGCTGAGTCGTGAATTTGTGCATGAAAATAATATATAAAATAAATATAAGAAACTTAATAGCTTCATTACGACAACTCGATAAAATTAGATATTTGAAATCTCGATATAACCATATCCATCTTAGTTATGAAAATGAAATTTTAGAAAAATTCACTTATAATATGAACTACCTCAAATAAAATAATAAGACCATAAATTATATTCATAAGATGAAAGGACTCATAGAAAATCGTGAGATCTTACAGGACTCATAGGCCCCATTTGTTTTTAAGTTTAGAATTAACCTGGTTTAATTTTAAACTGGCATATCACATCACACATAAAATTTAATATTAAAAATTAACTTTATTTCACATCCCACACATATTACTAAAATAATAATTAACTTATATCGCATCCCTCACATATCCCAATATAATAACTAACTTTATATCACATCTCTCACATATCTCAACATAATAACTAACTTTATTTCACATCATTCACAAAATTCAATAAAAAAATATCTCTATCTAAATTTAATTTTAACCTTCTTAAATTTAACCTTACAAACAAACAGACCCATAGTGCTCAAAAAATGTAATTAAAGTCTAAAGGCAACTGATTAAGATAACGATCTCACTGTAAGGACTGAGATAGACAGAATGCTATATTAGAGAAACCTAAAAGCCCAAATTAAGACAAGAAATTAAGTAAAATTATTTATAGCATTGCGATTATTTATCTACACAAATTCTGTTTCTTAATTATAAAAGCATGTTATTATGATACTCTAATCAAAAGGGTGAATATTTAAATACTTACTCAATCCACGTTGTTTTGGGCTAACGTCATTTTATAACAGTCACTGCAAGTCCACAAGAAATACAAGGGAATAGGGAATGTGATGGAGAGAAACTTTAAGAAGCTAGGATTTAATTTTCATCTTTTTAATTCTGAATATTTAAATTAATTACAATTTAATATGTTCCTTTGATTTAGATTATCTCTGGTTATGAATTTTTCCTTAGTAATAAACAAGTTTGAATCAGTTTATTGATTTATTAATTACTTAAATTTTTCAGGCTATATCTTAGTTGTTCTCTTTATCACGACTTCATATTCCAATTACTATGGCATATCTTAAAGAAATATTGCGTGATATTTGGGAGCGTGACATATATAATAACGTAATTTTAAATAGTAAATGTGTCTTTTAAATAAAATTATGAAATAAATCATGAAAAATTTCATAATTAAATATATTTGAGCTGAAGTAGTACTAGGACAGATGATATCTTATGAAATAATAAAATTATACAGTACTTAAAAGTTAAAATGGATATTTAAGTCATGAGATGCTGTAATATTATTTTTATTATTAATCAAAATACAATGAAAAATGTCCATAAAAAAACAAACTATAAGATAAAAAAAAATTCAACTTGAAATAAAAACCGATTTATTTTACATCTAATAAATATTCGTAACGATAATTAAATACTTTTTACGTGATATATACATTTTAATTAACTATGATAGTAATAACCACCAAACTTTAACGACATTAATTAGAGCTCGTTATATATTTTTTATTTTCATTATATTTCATCAAATAATAATATCATGTTCAACTTGAAATATATAAAAATTATTTTTTATAATTATTTATCATTTTTTTGTATTTCTATTTTTTTAAACTTGAACAAAATTTTAATGACAAATTTTTATTAGAGTTTTATGCCTATGATTTACATGTGGTTTGAATTTAAATTGATTAAAAGTATTTAATTTAATATTATCTTAATATTCTAACATGTTATTTAAAAAAAATTATTTGATTTGATGTTATTTTTAGATAATTTTTTAAAAATAATTATAAAATTATTACTCAAATATAATATTTAAATATCGTAATATATATAACATGATATATATAATATTAAGATAATATCGAACTAAATGCTCCCTAAAATTAATAGAGTTAGAATAAATCACAAGAATGAGAAAAAACAACCAAAATTATTTTTTTATTAAAACCAATTGAACTATTATAAATTTTAGTAATATATGACCCTATGGGCCTATTTGTTTGTATAATTTAATTTAATAAGATTAAAATTAAATTTAAATAAAAATATTTTTTTATTAAAAATTATAAATAATGTGAAATAAAGTTAATTATTATATTGAGATATGTGAAGGATGTGATATAAAATTAGTTATTATATTAGAATATGTAAGAAATATGATATAAGTTAGTTATTATTTTAATAATATATATAAGATGTGAAATAAAATTAATTTTTAATATTAAATTATATGTGTGATGTGCTATGATAGTTTAATATTAAATTAGGTTAATTACGGTCAAACAAATAAGACATAAATTTTTTAAAATATGTAAATATTATTAGATTATTTTATTACTTATTTAAATCTCAAATATAGTGTAGCTTTTTCAAATTTTTGTAGATAGTAATTTGCTTGTAATTATGGATTTTCAAATTTAAATTCACATTATTATAATTCTTAATTGAATGAAAAAAATTATAATATTTAAAAAAATCAAAAAAATCTCAATTACAGATATTTATATTTATTACTATTAAATGTAATTAATACAGCATTTAATGATCGATGTAAATTTTAAGAAATAATTAATTTAAATATTTATATTTAAAAGTGATAAAGATTAATATTATTTATTTTTGAAAATAAAAATATATGTGTTCTTCATTTTTGAAAATAAAATGCACAATAATATTTTCTTTAGAGGTAAGCAACTAGGCCTCATTATAAGTGAATTTGTACAAGAGCAAATATATTTACATAAAGTTTAGTACTTTTGCAGCATTTATTTAGAATTTTAATGAAATAAATAGACACATAAGTGGAATTCCAAACTAAGGTTACATGAAAATTTTCTTTATTTAGAAATATTACAAAAAATTTCATTATTTATACGAATTTTTTGTGCTTTTTGTTGCTCTCCGTTAGGAGGATAATATCTTGAACATAAATAACATATAAGTCATGGATGCTAATTAATTTAAAAAAAAATTACTAATAAAAATCACAATTATTTGTTCATTATTATTGTGTATTATAATAATTTTTTTTTATAAGAATTTATTTTCATTAAATTTTTTGTTGCCAACTCAAGATTAATGCAACGAATAAAAGCTAACACTAATATATATTAGCATCATATTTATTATTAATTATCTTATGTAGGATGGGCACAGCTCAAATCAAAAATTTTTATTAAAAATTCAGGGTTCAATTTGGCTTATTTGATTGAAAAAAAAAAGCATGAAAGAAAAAGATGAATTTTAGAAATAAGTATAAAATATAGAATAAAGTTAATTTATATTTTAAAAATTATGTAAAATATGATATAAAAATAATTTTATTATGTTAAAATTTGTAGATGATGAATGAAAGTTTAATTTTTGTTATCCTTTATAAAAAATATTGAGATTAAAATATATTTCAATCTGTTAACACGTGGTTCCAGCGCTGCATCCCAACCGTACACGTGGCACCGAGTTGGCATTAGCCTTTGTTTATCCACTTATCTGTTTATTTATTCTCGCAGGTCTTCAACTTCGGCCACGAGAGTTCGACCAAACATCGTCCACGACGATCAAGGATCATCTCCTGCTAACATCGATGACGATGATTTCTCAGCTGCACTTGTCGCGATCAACATGGCCCGACCGCGCAGTTCCCCGTACAAGATACTTTTTCCAAACACACAGATCAAAGACTCGCGTGCTCCAATCCTCAAGGATCCTTAGAGGCATTACCAATATTAAAATGTTGAGCTCTCCTTTTACTACCTCTGGTTTCTCCAGTGGCCGACAAAGCAGCATGGACTCAGAATCTGTTTACTCCCTCTCCTTCCGGAAAACCAAGATAAAACTGTACTGTTCACTGCCTACAAATACCCTTGAAGCAGGGATCCGGCAACAGCGACCAGAGCATAAGTAATTCTCTCGAATTCTCATATTCTCTCTGTATTAGAGCCCCAACTGAGGAGCTCTCTCTCTCCCTTCTCTTCTTCTCCAGCTTATTCTCATTCTAGCATTGTACCAGTCCTCACGGCTATATTTTTTATAGTAAAAACCCTCTCATTGATGCCCGGTGGACGTAAGGGAACTCTTCCCTGAACTACCTTAAACCCCTATGTGCTGTTCTGGATGCTTTTTACTCTCTCTTAAGCTTTAATCATCAGGTTTAGTCATTTGCGCGCTGCCGCCTCTCGGGACTCTCTCCCTTTCTTTCGGTGTTTCTTGGGATCTCCTATATCCTACGTCAACACAATCAAGCATATCTTAAATTACAGATAAAATCTCTACTAAACCAAAGCCCATATTTATTTAGAATTATATTTTTTATGTACAAAATATTGACATGCATATACTGAAACACTTTTTTGTGTAGAATTTGCAAACAATATCATTTTTTTTATATTAAAAATCTGTAAAATATAAAAAATAAATATAAATAAATGATAGGATGAGTTGTAATTTTAAAATTGACACGAGTAAAATTGTATGAATTGGTCATATTCAGTAATAGGCTCAAACTCATGGGAAACTTTAGTTATAGCCAAAATCTTAAATTTATTTTTTAAAAAATTTTAAAAATTATTTTATATCTCATCTTACACAAATTCTAATATTAAAAAATTACATTATTTTACATTCAACATATAATTTTCAAAAAATAAATCAACTTTATTTCATATATAATACAACTTTTAATATAACTAATTTTATTTCATATCACATATATTTTTTAAAAAAAATTAAAAATCAACTTAATCAATTTTTTTTTCTTTTATCAAACAAATTAAATTAAAAATTTTTATGTAATAATTTCCCTTGACTCAGAGAACCAAATGAGAAAATCATTCTAAGTTTGTGGAGACTTTATTTTACTTGTCAAAAGTGAAAAAAAAAACTTTCAAATATTTATTTTACTTTTATAAGAATCTGGAAGAAAAGCACAAGTTTATCTAGAATTTATTAGTAATTAAACTTTTTCTCAGAGAAACTTACGTTGACTTTTGGTTTATCAGTTGACCCAAGACTTCTAAAGTCAACTTTAATTATATATTCTCAAGGAAATCCTCAATGGGTTTGGTGTACGTTTATGATTTAGGCTCCATTTATTTGATCATTAAAAATTAATCTATTTTAATTTTAATTAGATATATCAGATCACACATAAAATTTAATATTAAAAATTAATTTTATTTCACATCCCTCACATATCTCAGCATAATAAATAAGTTTATATCGCATCCCTCACATATCTCAATATAATAACTAATTTTATTTTACATCATTCATAATTTTTAATAAAAAAATATTTATTTAAATTTAATTTTAATTTTGTTAAATTTAATCTTATAAATAAACAGGTCCTTAACGATCAAAAAAAGTAAATTTCACGGAACAGGATGATGCCTTGTTATGGTAAGTCAACCATTTGATGCATTGATTCATTTAATATTATTTTCATTGAGAGAATCTCTCATTTTATTTAATTTAAAAAACTTATAATAGTAAAAAAAATGGTATTTATTTAAAAAATATTTTTTATAGTATGTTTAAAAAATACTTGACAGTTTATAATATATATATATATAATTGTTTGTCAAATTCACAATATTGATTTTTGGTCATTCAATTTTAATATTTTCTACGATTTTACTTATGATATTGTTGTCAAATTCACTGCGTTGACTCTCTTTTTATTCACTATTATATAAATCTAATTATTAAAAAAAATAATGCAGCTCAATGGGTAAGAATGCACTATTTTAGATTTTATGTGTAAATGTATTTTAAGATCTAATTTGATTTTAGAGTTAAATTTTAGATTAAAAAAAATATCTTATATATTTAATGAAGAAAAAATTTAATTTAATATTAAAAAATATGTAAAATATGAAATAAAGTTAGTTCTAATACTAGTATTAAACTTGAATTTTATAGTTATAAGTAGTATATATTTAAAAATTAGTAAAATTATTTAAAAAAATATTATTCAAAAAGTTTGTCCATTAGATTCGATAACAATAGAGATTCTATTTAACGAGACACTAAATAGTGCCTCTACTCTTAACTTTGTCGGATCAGAGACTCTCAAATATACAAAAAGTTACATTTGTCATGAGACATGAAAAATCTTAATACTTAATTAAAAGAGAGAGAAAGAGACGAGTGTGATAATGTCCCCTGTTAGCTGTCGCTTCGATTGTATAAGTCGATTCTACTCATAAAAATATCAGATTGAATGCGCATATTCTCATGCAGCCATTAGTTAGCTTATAATGTATCTTATTCATCTCCGAAAAAATCGAAAAAAAAAAATCGATTTTTGCTGCCCCACGACATCCTTTTAACCACGTGTTAAAACCATTCAATTTATACACGTGGTTAAAAGGACGCCTTTAGCCACGTGGCTAGTGAAGGACGCCTTCCCTTTGTTTCGGGCCACGCACGTGTTTAGAGTTAAAGACAACTGCTTTTTAAAGCCTTTTAACCTCTCCTGCCCTTCTTAAACATGTTCTTCGCTCATCTAAATCAAACCTTAAATTAGGCCATTTTAATTTTTTTTAATTTTAATTTTAAAAAAATATGTTTATTTAAAAGTAATATATGTAATTCTTCAATTTCATATCATCTATGTTATTTGTTGGGGTAAGTTTTTATGATTAAAAAAGTATTTGATTAGCTTAAAATTGGATTAAATATATGTTTAACATAAAATTATAACATAAATTATCCTACAAGAATCATTAAAAACGGCTAAGGAAAATTGATCTTATTATTGTACTCTGAAATTTTAACATATCGACATTGTTATACTCTGCTGCATGCTCTGTTCTTTGGGAAAACATTGAAGAAAAGGCTAACCCTTCTTCCTCGCTATACGTTAAATCACTAAAACTAATTCCTTCTTCATCGCTATTATCAGCGAAATCCCGTCCGCTGAGTTCGCCGCCGGCGACACAGCTACTGCCTTCGAAATCCTGCACAGTAGGAGATGCGCATTCTTCTTCGCCATTTCTGATGGAGATCCAGCTTTTATCCCATGTCCAGTTCGCCGATGGCGATCCCAGCAGCCGAATTCTGTCACAAGGACTCTCCGGCGAGGTGGCCGTTTCCTCATCCCCTTCTGCTTCCGATTCCCAAAACCCATACTCCAACGTGCTCTTTGGTGAGACCCTCTTCTCCCGTAGCTTAGGACAATTAGAAGGCCGGAGAGAGATCTCCGACTCCGGCAACACAAAGGGGTGCTGGAGGAGCTCCTCTGCCGTCCACCGCTCCGACGGATCCCGCCGGAGACACTTTGAAATGAAATCCTTCGCCTCGTCGGAAACCCGCTCCGGCAGCGCCGGCACGTCCGAGGAGAACCCAACGCGATGTATCGTCGCCACGGGGTCTGCAATCTCCGGCCAAGGTGATTTACCGGTGACCATCTCCAGGACCGTGCAACCCAGAGACCATATGTCTCCGGCGATCCCCTGTTCCTCTCCTCGCGCCACCTCCGGAGCCATGTACGCCGGCGTACCCATAACCGATCCTTCCGCGGCGGCGCAGCCCCCGCTAACACGGACGGCGCAACCGAAGTCGGCGAGCTTGACTTGGCCGTCGGAGCTGATGAGGATGTTCCGCCCCTTGATGTCGCAATGGGCGATGCCGTTGGAATGGATATAGGAGAGCCCGAGAAGGATCTGGCGGGTGAAAGATCGGACCATGGGCTCGTCGATGCTGCCGGCGAGGTCGGAGATCGCACCGCCGGCTGCGAGCTCGAGGAAGAGATGGTAACTGTCTCCGGAAACGTCGGAGCCGAGGCAGGAAATTATGTGGGGCGACGAAAGGGAGGCGAGGATGCTCTGTTCTCTTTGGAGGAGAGAGGAGCGGCTAACAGGGGCGAACTTGACGGCGAAGAGATGGCCGGAAGGGACGGCTGAGGCGAGGGACACGGTGGCGGTGGCGCCGCGGCCGAGGCTCCGGCCAAGTGTCCATCCGCCGGCGGCGATCATTGTTGCTTGAAAGAAGAAACAAGTACGACTTTCTAATTCTATTCGGCAGTTCCGAAGGAAGAAGAGAGGAACATATATAGGGAGAAGGGAAAACGTGGCGGCGTTCTCCAATTTATGATTATTTTGCATAAATGATCACCGAATTTATCAAATTACGCAAACATTTCTTGTAATTAGAAACAGGTTAATTTAGTATCAGGGAGTTGGTGTGAAGTGATGAATAATGATTACACATTTACGAGGGGCTAATATGTAAAAGAGACTGTCTGTACTCGACCGCTGTGGCATTGGAAGGACGAGTCTTCTAGGGTGGGGGTGTGTGCAATGATGACACGAGTCTTTTAGGATCAAGTCTAATAGCAGCTCAAGCCGAACAGCAGCACGAGTCGAACAGTAGCTCAAGTCAAATAGCAGCTCAAAGAGATATCACCAGATCATAGCCCCGCACTACTATGTCAACTCAGCATTTAAGACAACATGGGAGCCCACTCTCTAATTGTCTTTTGCATAAATAGGTGTCAGATGTGGCAGACTGTATCTATTTTGTCCCTTATTCTCCAAACTATAAATAAGGAGAAGGATGAAAAGCTCAGGAGGTCTCTCTCTCTCTCCGGCTCTCTCTCTGGCCGAGCTGTCTTTCTCTCTCTCTCTTGTACTCGTTCGGTCTCCACTTAGAGACCCACAAGCTTTGTAAGAGGAGGAATTCGATCTAGTTATTTAACATAATTATATACAAATTAGTATCTAAAGAATGAATTGACATTATGGAGTTATTTGTTTTTATAGATTAGTTTTACTCTAAAATTTTAGAAAAAAATTCAGTATAGTATTAGTGAGATATAAAGTAAAGTTAGTTTTTTTAAAGAAATATTTATCTAAGTTATAAATACAATTATTTTTAATAATAATATTTGTATAAGATTAATTTAAATGCGTTTAATAATAAAATTTGTATACGATATTATTTATAAAATTAATTTTAACTAAAATCAAAATTAATCCAATAAACAAATACCTATTAAACCCAATTCATCTTAACTAGATGATTCAAAATTTTATGATTACTCTAATGAGTACAAACTTATGAGTTTGGTTGAAATATTTTCTTTTAAGGCTAAAGAATAAAATTAAATATTTCTAAAAATATTTTTTTTAATATTTTATATTTAATTTTATATCATGTATAAATTTAAATTTTAAAAATTAATTTTATTACACATTTCATATATATTTTAATTAAACTCCATCGTGTTTTGTATATCATATAACACTAAATAAATAACAATTTAATTAAATTTTTTGTTTGAATAATTAAATATTTTTATTTTATATTATAATATTAAAATATTTTTTTATGTAACAAGTTTTGAAGTATCTCAAAAGCACCATTCAGGCTAAAAAAATAAGAAAAAATTTGTTTTAAAAAAAAAAATCATTATTTTAAAAATTCAAAAGTAAATTTCGAATTTGTTTTGGATAGTAATAAATTTCGAATTTTAGCGGAACCTTCGGTTTAAAAGCGCGCATCCACGTGGATAGTTTTGCGAGAGTCCTTTGACACGTGGCCTTACGCACCACATTTTCCACGTGGGGATGCTCCGAGGCCCCGAGCCACCTGAGCCGAACCGGTCCTTCACGTTTCTCTCGGGCGGCCGGAGGTCAACGCTGACTGCGCTGCAGCGATAATTTCAGACCTGCACATTAAATTAAAACCAATTAAACGTCAAAATATGATTTTTATCATTTCAAAATTCAGCTTCTACCTAGCCCGGGACATTACTAATTTCATGTAGTCCGCAATTTTATTTTATTTTATTTTTTTTAATTTATCCCCAAATTTGTCAAAACTTTATGTTTAGCCTTATTATCGATTCTAATTTCATATATCTGTAGGGTAATTCCTATAAATTTATTGCCTGTGCGATCTGAGACCTCTCTTCCTGACTTATAAGTAGTCCAAAATCTCCATATATCTTGGTCAAAATAATCGTCGCAATCGGGACTCTCAACAATATGATCACCCGTTTATTTCTTACATGACTCTATCTCCCTCTGCCACTAACAAAAACACGACCTACACTATCCAGCTAGAAAAAATTTGCCCGCTATTCTATCTCATGGCAGATCTCAACTCCAACATGGCAGTCAAATGGATGCAACCTCCCTGTCAGTGGTCTCTCTGCTCTCTTTTCTCGTATGCAACAATAATATTTTTATGCAATGAAGTTGTAAGTTGAGAACACCACAACCTTCGAGTAAATATCAATAGGAATGGAGGTGGAAAATTAAAGAAAGATAGGAGTCAGTGTTATCCCTTCGTCACGTTAGTGGTCATAACAGCTCTTTCACTACTAGAAATTGGATGTTGTTATCGAATGATAATATCGTCACCAATCAAAACCTAATGTACGGGAGAGATGGAGACCACTAAAAGAGAAAAAATATTATAAGAAAGAAATAAATTAGAGTTTATTAATTTTTAATGATATTATTGTAAAACAATATACTAAATTACTAAAAAAGCAATAATAGTATGTTATTGAATTTTTATCTATGATAAATTAGAGTTCATTAATTTTAGGGACCCATATAATATTTAAACTTTTAAGTTTAGGAAGTAGAAGCGCTGATTTGATTACTCATTAGTTGACCCGAATTTTTTTTTTAATATATTGACTTGAAAAAATCTAGTCTACTTTAAAAGGCGGTTCGATTCATAGAATAGCATAGTCTTGAATTAGATCTCAATAAGATCATCTTTAACATGTTCTTTAACTATACTAAAACTAATCCGGTAAATCACTTCATATAAAAATTTTCAATTTAAAGTTGATAATATTTTAAATTTTATATAAATATAAGTTTTTGTCTTTTATATGTCATTATAATCCTTCGTATCATTCCTTTCTAAGCATTATAGAATCTCTACTGCAATTATGTATGATATCTAATAATTTGAGTCTTCTCCTCCTATTTTTATCATCTGGGCATTTTAAATAGACTCTTGAAATATGTGAAACTGATGTATGTCCGCTAAGAAAGAAAGTAAAGAGAGGAGATCCCAAGTTAAAGTTATTGAATAATAGAATAGACTCCTGATTGTGGACGTCACATGCTTCAGCTCAATCTCTCTTAGATTTGAGAGATTTACGAGTAATCGTACCAAATATATCTCGTTTAGGAAAGAACCTGATCAATGGTTGGAGTCTGCAACAAATGAATTGTCACAATAGTGAGAAGTATCAAATTTGTCGCCAAACAGACACATTTATCTGCGTTTAAATGAATCTCTTCGTGAACATTAAATAGTCAAACACATGTTTGTCTAAGCTCATTCTTTAACTATTAATAAAATGTTCAATTTTGTTTGTTAAATTTTTTTTTTATAAAAATATATTTGCCAAACTTATATAACCAAAAAACATAAAAAGTTAGAATTCTCATCAAACCAAAAGTGACATAACAAATTATTTTTTATCCATTCTATGAAAAACATTGATATGCATAACATCAATTATCAACAGCTCAGTTTAGTTGGAGGGAAAAAAAATAATTTTAAAATTTTTATAGAAATTTTTAGAAAAATATATATGATGTGAAATAAAGTGAGTTGATTTTATTAAAAATTATGTTGAATGTGAAGTAAAATAATTATTTAATGTTAAAATTTGCGTAGGTTGAGATATAAAATAATTTTTAAAGTTTGTTTTAGAATAAATTTAAGATTTTGGCCATGACTAAAATAATCATTTTTTTTAATTAATTGTCAAACAGAGCCAGATCTAAAATGAAATAATTCACATAGCTAATCTTATTGATTTTGAAAATTCTCAATTTTTTTTCAAACACCAATTTAATGATAATTATTCAAATTTACAAATGAAAAAAATAGCTAATCAGCTGCTCATTCTATCCTTTCGCGTATATCCACACATCCACTTTGGCATCGTCATTTTTTGTAATATTTATTTTATTTATATGTTTTCTTTTTGCAGACCAGCGTTTAGCATCATATATCATAGCTGATCTTATTACAGTTTTATAAAAATTATTTTTACGTCTGAATAAAATTTTTTATCGCACAAAGCTAACCATCTTAACATTCATCAAAATTTTATTCTAAAAAAATGAATTTTCGATGCCATGACGGAGCTAAAGAAATATGAAATGTCTACAAAATATTAAAAACGTGTAAATATTCTGGAAAGCCAGCTCTCTCTCTCTCTCTCTCTCTCACCTTATTTCAGCTCTCTCTCTTCCACCTGGATATTATTCTAGAGAGATTGAAGTCAAACAGTGATTGCAATATTTGTGAGGGACGCATATGCAAAAGTCCTGCTTTATCCCTCGAGCCTCTGCGGTCCGGCGGCGGCGGCGGCGGCGGCCGGGGGGTGCCGGAAGGTTCCTTCGGAAGACGAATTCGGCGGTTCAGCGCGACGAGGTCTCGCCACGTGGAAAAGTAGAAGCCGGTGGGAAACCGGCACGCTACCTGCCGTGCAGTCCGGTTAACCTAATTTTCAACTAACCAAATACCAAAGATATTATTATGCCAGCTTGAATTTGCTCCATCTCCATCTCCATCTCCATCTCCATCTCTATCCCTTCCCTTTGTTGTTTCAGTATTAATTCATTATTAATTTCAATATTAAAAAAAATTATTAATCCGTTATTATTTGGCTTCCAGAATGACAGCCAATCCTGCCACGTGGCATAAGAGCTCCTATACACGAGGATTCACCGATGCTCACTCGACTACGAACAAAAGTTGATCCGCTCGAATGATGAACTTGCTCGTCATTTAGTTTAATATTACAACTAGATTACATGCTAAACAGATTGAATCATAACAAATAAATCTATTTCTATGCTCTTCATCGTTTTATCTTGGATGCCATATAATGCCCTAATCAATCGGAATGAATCGTTACAAATTGAACAACTGTCACAACTCAACCAACTAAACCAGAGCCGAGCTATTGTCCTAAAAAAATAGGATTATTATCGGACCGATTTCGAGTAAATTGAATGCAAATCAAAATAAAAAAATTTTAAACTTAGCTCAACTCAAAATCAATCTAAAATCGGAGTCAAATAAAGTTTGGGCGGGCTCTCTTCCTTCATTCCACTCATAGATCACTAATCCAATTTGAACATAAAATAATTATATATATATATATATATATCAAAAAATATTTATATTATACAAATAACTTAGCCCCAATTTGAATTATATTTTAAGCGAATCAGTGCCACCTTGAAATGAACTTCAAGCTAAAGGCCTTAGCTTATAATTCAATTTAATGATTTAAAATTGATTTTAGGTTAATTTAAAAATCGAATGAGTTCTGAGCGAATTTTAAGTTTCAAATATTTTGAATACCCTAATGTGAAATAAGTTTTGGAATTACACTCCTCTTAGCCTAAAAGCTCCGGGGAAGCTAAATCTCTATATATATGATGTTTCATGTTTCTTTTTTAACCCTAGAAACATAAAATTCGGCTCTACAAGATCTACCTTTGCAACTATAACTTTCACATTATCACACCTCTATCGGATCTCTCATCACTATGGAAACAACAGTAGTAACAATTAGTCATCTTCTCCTCTCTCTCGCCTACAACCAGTCACCCAATAGTCCGACAAAAGAAAGAAGACATGCGATAACTTCATAATAATCCGTAGAAGAGCTATGATCAGATTGGTTGGGTATATAACAATCTCCTAATTTTTTAATTAGGATTACTACGTCCTTGAATAAGAGTTCACTTCCTCCAAATTAAGCAAGTTAGTTAAAAGATCGTTTCAATTATTGTAATCTACTCTTATAATTGTCTTCTATAAGCCTTTTTCGGATCAGTTAAACTTTTTGCTTGGCTTAGCTCATGGTGAACTTTAACCTTGTGTTTTTTTGATCGACTTTACTCCTTTTCGATTCTTCATACTTTTTATATATAGTACAAATTGAGCAGACTAAAATCATCTTCATGCAAGTATCGTTATTGATATATATTTTCTTGAATCTATACTATACGTGGACTTAAAAAATTCATGTTTATGATTATTTTTTATAGATCACGATTAACTTAAGTATATAAACATCAAATATAATGTCGCTTTTATTATGTTCATATTTATCTACATTCAAAATTTCATTTTTGCTACCTATGCGGTTTATAAATGTTCTAAAATATTTGAAATCGTCATTTTGATAAATATAGGGAGTGAACTGGCACTCTGTCCTCTGCTTCCACTTGTGTGACAAAGGAAGAAACAGAGTACATCTTTTCTTCATCATGACAAATTAAATCTACAATGCCATCGTTGGCGAGCACACCGCCGGCGAACTCGCTTTCCAACTCAAATTCAGGAGAGAGAACCGTCTCGCATTCTTCCGTAGTTCTCCTGACGGAGATCCAGCTTTCATCCCATGTCCAGTTCACCGGCGGAGATTCAAGCAGCCGGATTCTCTCACCTAAACTCTCCGGCACTGCCCATCCCTCGTCATCCTCTGTCTCCGAATCCCATAACGTTGATTCCAGCGTGCTCTTTGGTGAGAGCCACACCCCTGGCTTCAAGCTCGGGGACGGAAGAGAAGTCCCCATCGGCAACGCCACGAACGGGTGTTGCAGAAGCTCCGCCGCCGTCCACCTTTCCTTCGGATCCCGACGGAGGCACTTGGAGACGAAATCTTTTCCTTCGCCGGAAACCCACTCCGGCAGCGTCAAAAAGTCGGAAGAAAACCCAATGCGGTGAATCGCCGTTACTGGGTGGGCGGCCTCCTGCCATGGCGATTTCCCGGTGGCCATCTCCACCACCGTGCACCCCAGCGACCATATATCTCCGGCGAACCCCTGTTTCTCTCCTCGCACCACTTCGGGCGCCATGTACGCCGGCGTACCCATCACCCCTAAGCCGTCAGCGACTGCTGCGACGCCGGTAACTCTGACGGCGCAACCGAAGTCAGCGAGCTTGGCTTGGCCATCGGAGAAGATGAGGATGTTCTTCCCCTTGACGTCGCAATGCGCGATGCCTTCGGAATGGATGTAGCACAGCGCAAGAAGGATTTGACGGGTGAAAGATCTGATATTGAGCTCGTCAATGCAGCCAGCGAGATCAGAGAGGGGACCTCTGGCTGCAAGCTCGAGGTAGAGATGGTAGGAGTCTCCGGCAACATCAGAGCCAAGGCAGGAAATTATGTGCGGGGAGGAGAGAGAGCTGAGGAAGCTTTTCTCCCTTCGCAGGAGAGCAGAGCGCGTGACAGGGGAGGACTTGATGGCGAAGAGATCACCGGACGGGACGGCTACGGCGAGGGAGACGATGGCTGTGGCACCACCTCCGATGGTCCGGCCAAGCTTCCAACCACCGGCGGCGATCATTTCTGCTTGAATTGATCTCGTATATATGCAATTCTGTGGAGAAGAAATCCATCTTCTTATTCCACTTCTCTCTTCCTTTTATATACACTACGGCATTGGATTGCGATAGAATTAGAGTTGGCGTTCTCAAGTTTAGAACTTCTCTCCTTATTTCCCACGTATTCGATTAATTTATGAATTAAATCCCACTAAAATTACTATTTCTTAAATCATTTTTTTTTATAAATCAATAACATATGCGAAACGAAGGTGTATTTATGCGTGATTACATAATTTTTGAAGGACTTGTAGGTAAAACCTCCACTTTATCCCCGGAGCCCTGGCCGGTCCGTTACTCAGGGAAGAAGGAATCTGCCGTCCGGCTCGATGAGGACGTGCCACGTGGGAGAAGGCAAATCAGGCGGTAAACCGGCAACCGCCAACTGCCGAGCAGGATGACTGGTTAACCTAACTTTAACGAACTCTTCCATAAAAAAAAAAACAAAAAAAAAACGAACTGCTCTATTAAAAAAAAAACATTAACGAACTGGATGGCTTAAAGCACTTATCCTTTCTATAAATGATTAATTTTGCCGACATTTTATGAAATATTAGATTGATATTATATTATATTATTTAAAAAATATATATAATTTGNATATTAAATAATTCAAACAAAAAATCAAGTTAAATCAATTAAATACAAGTTATTTGATTTTATTATTTTTGTTTCATTTTTGTGATTTTGAAAACATAATTGAATCAACCGATCACTCATAGGCTTATAGATTATTCAATTGTTCATAGTGATACGTTATAAGAACATTTACGTATATATCACAAATTTTTAAATATCGCCTACATATCACTTTTTTTTATAAAATTTAAATTATAAAATAAAATACATTTAAAATAGAATATAACACTTTATAAAAGTTTACATGACATGTATGTAAAAATCACTTATTTCTTTATTTGTGATTTATTGAACGTCCACTATATTGAATTTTAATTTATTAATCAAAAAGAAAATATATCTAATGATCATTAAATTAAAGGAATAATTACCTACACACCACACAATTTAGTTTAATTTGTACTTTACCCATCCATTCTTAATTAATTACACTATGCACACTCAAAATATTACAAAATCTTACATACACATATTTGAGTTAAAACTTAATCAAAATCTATTTGAAAAAAAAAATATTCTGTTAGTAAATTATTAAAATTATATTTTTACTCTTAATGGTATATATATATTTTTTTCCTCAATACCACACTAAAGCGCTGATTTGTCCTAAAATTAATTCACGTCGCGGATGTCTACTTACTTTGTCGCCACTTAAACATTAAGGTTTTAGGATTTTAACTCAAAATATATTTAAATATCTTTAAAATAATATGATGAACAATTCAGATTTTTTATAATTAAATTATAATTAAGTTATTGAAAAAATTATGATTACTCATTATAATAGAAATAAGTTAAAATGTGTGTATGTAAGATTTTATAATATTTTGAGTGTGCATAGCGTAATTAATTAAGAATGGATAGGTAAGGCATAAATAAAACTAAATTATGTGGCATGTAGGTAATTATCCCTAAATTAAAAATTAATGAATTTCACTATAGTAATGGTTATCATTGGCAATCATTCAACTTTCATACTATAGTTAAAATTTAACCAAATAATTAAATTAAAATGACCTGATTTAGTATTATGTTTTAATTTTTTTGTATTGTATTGTAAAAAAAAAAATTGTTAAAACATAATACTAAAATCATAAATTTACTAATAATATTAATTTTTAGTTTCACCTAAAAAAATGGAATTTTATTTGATTAATTAGATTCTTGATTTGCAATCTTCTTTTTTGGTAAAATGTTTTAAAGGTCCCTCAAGTTATGGGCCAATATTAAATGGATTCATAATTTTTTAAAAATATCATTTAAGTCCACATGATTGGCTAAAATTTTCAAATTAAGCTTTAAGCACAACTTAAATATTTTACACATTTTTTAACCGTTTTCATCAAAAATCTATTATCATATGTTTCAAAAATATCTTTTAAAATTACTATATTTAATATTAGAAATTAATTATAATTCAAATGATAAATATAACTTAAAATAAAAATTAATTTTATTACATCATACACATATACTAAAATAATAACTAACTTATATCATATTTCACATATAACTATGTTTATTTAATTATTTCACAATCATTTACAGCTTTTTAATAAAAAACCTTCATTTAATTTTAATTTCTGTACATTAACATTATCTAACTCATTTGATATTATTCTTTATTTCTGTTTTTTAATAATATTATTCTCTATTTCAGGATCTATATTTATTTTTTTAATTTAAAAATTGAATGGTTTTCAAAGGATAATTGATCCCCTTTCTATAAAAAAAAAGAATTAACTGGTTCCACTTTGATATTATTATTCTTTATTTTATTTTTTTAATAATATTATTATTGATCTATATTTATTTTTTTTAATTTAAAAATTGAATGGTTTTCAAAGAATAATTGATTCCCATTCTATAAAAAAAGGATAACTGGTTCCACGTGCGTGGCCCGAAACAAAGGGAAGGCGTCCTTCACTAGCCACGTGGCTTCGGGTCAGCCGACACGTGTGAAGAGGCCGGCGAGCTGAGCTAATAAAGGCGGTTCTTTGCACAACGTGAGAAAAATGAGCTACTCGCCCTAAAGGCATTCACACGTGTTAGAATTTACGAGGCCCTTGCAACTCCGAATCTAACGAATTTCGACACGATCAATTGCCGAACCGACACGTGTTATGCAAAAATGAGCTTAACATTGCTGCAGTGATTCAGGGAATTTTGTCACCAAAAAAGAAGCATTTTTATTCATTTAATTTAATACAAATATTAAATTTAAAAATTAAGAAAAAAAATTCTTAAAAAGTGATATATATAATTCTCCAAAATTAATTTTTTATATTTATCTCATCCATTATTCTACTATAAAATAATACAATTCTTATTTTTAATTATCCCGTCAATTTTTTTTTAAAATTTTTCACATAATTCTCATCGTTAGCTCGTAGTTCTATCGAAAAGACAATCACATCATCCATCTTAAATGTTCGGTTCAACCATATTGCGATCTCATGTAATGTTTATTATGTGAAAAAAATAATTATTTAATTTGATAAAATATTTTAAATATAAAAAAAAAAACATAAACAAACGGATTACTTGACAAAGAAAAGCCCATTAAGAAGGCCCATATAACAATGCAACAAACCTTGGGGCCCAGGGATTAGTTTGCTTTCAGTTGAGTAAGCTAATTAGCTCACACTAAAAATTATTACATAATAGAATAAATTTTATTAGATTATGTGGAATTTAAATCAATCAATTAGTTTTATTTGATATCAAATCAATTTTCATTTTAAATTTAACCTAATTACATATCTTATTTATATAATATTTTTATATAATGAATAATAATGTGTTTAAATACACAAAATATTGTTAAAATATCTTTGAAATTCTAAATAAGTATATTTATCTATATATATATATATGATCATGAGTTAAATTAATTTTATGCTGAGAAATTAACTTCAAACAACAACAACAACAACAACCAAGCCTGAATTCCACTAGGTGGGGTCGGCTACATAAATCCTTTGTTTCCATTGTGTCCTATCAGTTACCAAATTCTTATCTAAGTCTAAGTAACTAAGATCACTCCTTATAGTTTATTGCCATGTCTTCTTTGGTCTACTTCTTCCTTTTTGTACATGGGCAAAATCCAATAACTCAATTTTTCTAACTGGAGCTTCAATCGGCCTACGATTTAGATGTCCAAACCATCTAAGCCGACTTTCTCTAAGTTTATCCTCAATTGGTGCAACACCAACTTTCTTTCGGATATATTCATTTCTCATTCTATCCTTTCGTGTATATTCACACATCCACCTTAACATTCTCATTTTTGCAATGTCTATTTTATTTGTATATTTTCTCTTTGCAGGCCAGCATTCTGAAAGTTTCAATAAATAAAAAAATTAAACCAACTACAAAACAATTAAAATACAAGCAAGTTTCAATAAACCTACGTTTTTCCAACAAGATTACCATCACTAACAATTATGATCTAAAATTTATGAGCTTTTAGACACACATATATGCATGTGAAGAAGCCTTCTACATAATAACACTATCGAGTTATTCTGAGCATTTAATTCAATATTATTTTAATATTATATTATTATCTAAATATTCTTACATTTAAATATTATTGTTTTAGCAATAATTTTATAAATTTTTATAAAATTATCTATATATGAAACTAAATAATTATTTTTAAAAATAGAATAATAATAAAATACTATTGAAATGATGTTCCCCAGAGTTCTTCAATGACAAATAATTTTGTAGATATTTGTAATTAGTCATATGATATGAAAAAAGAATTAACACTTATTTCATATATCCTATTTAAGATAAAAAAAACTAGGTGCGTGATGTAATATTTTAATCTTTCTATTCTTACCTAAAGTTTTATTTTAAGTATTTTATAAATTTTTTATATTTTAAAATAGAAATGAACTATTTAAGTTAATATTTATATCTCATTGAGGGACCATATGTTCCATAAAATTATGTCATAAACTCATAAATTTGAATATAACTTATCCTAAAATCTAATTATATTTTACGTAATACACATATAAAATAAAAATTTAAATTTATTTTACATTTTATACATGCATTCAAATAAAATATTAAATAAAATTATTTTTACTTTAAAAATATATATTATAAAATATAATTAAATTTTTATATTAAAAGTTATGTATTATTTAGCATATATATCGCCACCAAGATCAATATTGTCTCGATGTTATGTTATATTAAAAAATAATTATTTAATTTAATAATATATATAAATAATTTTTTTATAAAATTATAAAATTATTAATAAAAAATTTCATCCAAAATTATATAATATAATATTAAAATAACAATAAATCAAATGAAATAGCATTTTGATGGGATGATTTGAATCACGTACGTTAACGCAAAAATCACTCACATACTTTGCGACTTCTATAATAGAAAAAATAATTAATATTTTTTTATATTAAAAATAATTAATAATTACTCACAAAAATATGATGCTAATTTTTTTGCTCACTTAACTAAAAAAATTTGCCCTATTAATTTTTACATCTATATTTAGGATATGACTTGATCATGTATATACACTTTCCACCTGTTTAAATTTTGTGCTATATATTGGTATTTGCACTAATAACTTATTCACTTTGATATTATTTTAATATTATATTATATTATTTTAATATTTTAATATTTAAATATTATTTTTTATAATAAATTTATAATTTTTTTAAAAATTATTTAACTATCAGCCTATCAAATAATTATTTTCTTTAACTAATATACCATAGAGCTTTGCCTTTTTTTTTAAATAAGAGAAAAAAATTTATTTTTTTTAATTTAATGAGAAAAAAAAAATTTAATATTAAAAAATATAAAATATAAAATATTTTGACTTCTAATATTTATATTTATGTTGAAATATAATTGATTTTATAATTGAAATTTTTCTTAGATAAAAAAATATCTTCGAACCAAACGAGGACTAAATGTTATATTTAACAAATATATTTTCTTGTTAAAAAATAGAAAATAAGGATATAAAAAAATGTCTTGTTAAGGCATAATTTAAATTAAACATGAAAATTTTTAACAAGAGGTAATTTGATTGGAAATTTTTCATCTAATGAGATTTGGAAGAATATTTTGTTAAGGGTCCTATAAGTTAAACCCTTACTAAAATGCAAACAATATTAAAATCTAACAATCTTTGAACGTTAAACCTCTTTAATTAAATTAATGAAAGAACTCAAAAACATTATAATGTGTTTGAAAACAGTAAATTTTTTTTTTTGACAAAAATGAAAGAAGTATTATTTAACAATCAATTATGTACTAAATCAAGTAATTACGTACACATACCTACCTCTTTCAAAATCATTACAATTAGCATACTTAAGTTGTGTTTTTATTTAAAAAATTTGTAAATATATATATATATNGATGTAAATTCAAATTTAAAATTCTTTAATTTCTTCTCTCCACTGGACTAGGAGAGACTCCAATGTAAATATTTATAATTATCAATGAAATATTAATGTATTTAAGAGAAACTAATAAAATTCATTAAAAAAAATTAAGATATGAATTCAAATAAATTATTTTTAATTTTGTTAACTTTAATTACCTAGCTGAACATCTGCAACTTGCTCACCACCCAATCACACAATAATACTAATTTGATAGCAATCTAAGCATATATATATATATATATACACACATACACACACATACGATACACGTACACACACATATATACATATATATACATATACGTATACATATATATATATACACGTATATGTATACGTATACGTATACATATACATATATATATATATATATACTTATTCTAATTAAAATTGCCAAATACATTTAAAATGGAACTGAAGCATTATAACACACAAATTTAATACGTAAATAAAACACTTAGGAGATGGCCGGGAGATGGCCGGTAGATCTCACACACATACTGATCGGGCTCGCCGCCCAATTATTTACGAAATCCGTAGCAACACAAAGAAACAGAACATTCACTATTCTCCGGCGGCGTCCTCCCGCAGGAGGCGGCAGCTTCGGCCACTACTCAGTGGTGGCCGGGCAGCTTCTCCTTGATCTTGTCCATGATCCCCTTCTTCTCGTGCTCCGGCTGCCCGGCCAGCTCGTACTGCGGGCGGTCCTGATCCTTGTGCCCGCCGGGCAGCTTCTCCTTGATCTTATCTTTGATCCCCTTCTTCCTCCTCCCGCCCATCCCGTCGTCCTCCGACGAACTCGAGCTGCTGTTGCTCCCAGATCGCCGGAGCGTCTCTCCGGCTCCCACGCGACCCATCATCTGCGGCTGATACCCCGCCCCGCCGTAGGCGACGTTCCCGGCTCCGTGGCCGCCGTGAAGGCCGGCGCCGTGGGTCTGGAGAGGGTTGCCGTACTCGTCGGTGGCGCCCAGCCGGTTTCCGTACTGATCCCTCGCGTCCATCTTCTTCTTCACTTCTTCGCGAATAGTATGGATCGATGATGCCGATGGAGTGATGGGTTGAAAGGCGGAGCTCGGGAGGAGATTTATAGAGGGGGAGGAAGGACTTGGGGGTGACACGTGTGGGCAAGAGCAGGCGACGTAGCGCGGGGAATGCGGTGGTGCGACACGCGTGAAGATGATGTCGGCACATTTGATAAAAATGAGGGGAAATTTTGAAGTAGTCAAATTTTAAATTTTTTTTAGAAAATTAATTTTCACAGTTTTTTAAGCATTCAATCATCTATTAAAAATTAGCATAATAAATTTAAAAGTAATTTTTTTTAGCATTATCTCTATCATTTTCTCTTTTTAAGAAAGAAAATAAAAGGGATGGACAAATATATTATTTTATTAGCTACAAATTATATTTTTATTATTTACTAATAAAAATTAAAAATATTATTAAGAGGACGTTTAGTTTAATGTTATTTAGATAAAATAGTTATTTAATTTAATAATATTTATAAATAATTTTTTTATAAAATTATAGAATTATTAGTTAAAAAATAACATCTAAATATCATGATATTTAGATGTTATAATATAATACCAAGATAATAATGAATCAAATACCTCCTAAAATAATCTTAGTGTTTATATTAATATTATGAATCAAATTAAAAATATTGTCAATACTTATAAATCCAAATAAATAATTTTTAAAATTGTGGATTTGTCTCTAATGCCAACCAATGACATGGGTTTAAATTGATTCATATTATTCACAAATTTTAATATCAATTAAGCTAACAATATTTCAATGAGCTAGGTGGAAACAAGTAGGGATTTTTTGACTAGGACTTTTCATATTAAGGAAGCTACTCTTTTGGATGTTAAGAGGTAATTAAGTGTTTGTCTTTAAGTCTTAATTAGATAAAAAAAAATATCTTGAAAAATTTTTTTTTTTTTCTTGCATCTTCTTCGGCTACTTAGAAAATGCTATATGCACAAGTTATTCGTCTAGTTGATCTCACTAGAACTTAACTTCACCACAGTACATGTCACTAATGATGGCTCTTCGAGAAACTCCAGAACTTAACACAGCAGACCTCATCGATCTTGCTTAAGTTTTATTCTTAATTATGATTATTTTATCATTTCAATCATGTCCTATTTATTAATTCTATAGCTAGATTTCACTTTGGGAACACCTAGGGATGGGTGTCGAGCACGCATATGCAACTAACCCTCGAGCTTTGTGTAGCTTGTTTTATAGTGTTAGCCTACCGTTAACAAATCCCAAAACCACTGCTTTACTTTATGTCGCTATTTGTCTGAAATTTGCAGTTATCTTATATTCTTCTTAGATACGTACTCTGTTCACTAGATCTCAAGTATTGTCAAGTAAAAATGGATTGTTAGCTTAGGACTCTTCGCATGTGACTCTTTATCTTCATCACAGATGATTATCCCGAAGACCCTCTTTGAGAATAACTCCTTCTGCAAAGCTTATTCGATAAGTCATCTTTATCTTCCTTTAGACTCCCATAAGAGGTACACTCATGAAATCACATGAATACAAATAGAAATCATTTATTCAAAAATTACAAAACCAATTACAAAAATTTGCTTTTGCGAAAGTTGTCTTCTCTTTTAGATATCTGATCAGAAATATTTTTACATATCTGAAATATTACTTTCACATTATATTTTACTAGCACATAATTTACATGAAATTTTATAAATATACTTTTTGCTTTTTACCTCTCAAAATATTTGTGTACCATTCATATCACTAATTTGATTTATACATACCAATTCAATGTTATTTAAAGAAAATAAATATTTAATTTAATAACATCTATAGACATTCTTTTAAAATATATAAAATTATTAATTTAAAGATGATATCTAGATATTATAATATCTAAATTATATGATATAATACTAAAATAATAATGAATAAAATAGTTTAGTGTTGATTGTATCTCTATTAATATCACTTGTGTAACGCATTGTTATTTTAGAATTAATCATAGGTATAAAGGATATTAAATTAATTTCTTGAACTTTTTGTGTATGAGCAGTGAGAAGTATTTAAATGTGTGTATCTCTCTCGATATATATATGTATATAGTATCCATTTGCCTATATTTATGCTGTCAATGACTCACAATGATCGTAGTTCATTATTACTGAATTTTCTTTTATTTTTTAGCAACTGTACAACTAAAGCTACTTAATATTTCAAAAAAATTAAAATTTGAAATAAGTGTGTTAGAATAAATACAGTATGAGGTATTTCAAAAAGTCCTACAAGTACAAATATGACATCGTATATGCATGTAATATTCATACTTAATATTAGTATCTTATCCCGGGCACTAATTAAACTCCAAAATCGAGTATATTACAATGGTTTACTAAAAGATACCTAAATTCAAAAAATATAAACTACAATATCTCTATACCTTTTCGTTAAATTATAGATTTGTTTTCTCCTAATTGCCTATAATCTCTTTCTCAGTAATTATTTTTTATTTTTTTGCTTGGGATAAATTATTTATAAATATTTAAGAATTTTTTTTTTTGCTATTAAACATCACAATTTTTTTATCTTGATTAGAAATTATGATGATATGTATTCGAATTTAAAATTTTTTAATTTTAGATATTTTTTTTATTAGACTAAAGAAGCTCCACAATATTAGAGAAAGTGGACATATGAACATTTTAATACAAATATGTCGGAAATTCTGGAAACTCCAGGCAGAATGGACGGTCGCACACGTGTCGATCAGATTATCTTTGAAAGTAAAACAATGACACGTGTCCCTTTGCTCATTCCACTTCCATCCACACGTGTCATCCTCCAATTCATCTCTATCTCGAGAAAAATTATTGGG
The DNA here is from genome assembly GCA_019297695.1 of Apostasia ramifera. Taxonomy (NCBI): domain Eukaryota; kingdom Viridiplantae; phylum Streptophyta; class Magnoliopsida; order Asparagales; family Orchidaceae; genus Apostasia; species Apostasia ramifera. Next base: position 80,744 of record JAEMOT010000560.1, read on the forward strand.
TTCGGAGAGCTTGCCACGTCACCTTTTCATACACTAATTAAATGACGACAGCTAGCAGCGGGCGGCTCACTGCAGCTGGATTCGGAGATCAATGTGCTTGTTATAGGCATAAAGGTGCTTGTTATAGGCATAAAGATGCTTGTTATACGTATAAATGTGCTTGTTATGTGCTTATCACAAGCATACTTATGCCTATAACAAGCACATTTATTATATCTATAACAGTCTATAATAAATATTTTTATGCTTATTATAACAAGTATTTTTATGCCTATAACAAAGTACTTTTATGCTTATAACAAGCACATTGATCTCCGAACCCAGCTGCACTGGGCCGCCCGCTGTCAGCTATCGTCATTTAATTGGTGTATGAAAAGGTGACATGACGAGCTCTCCGAATCCAATAATTTTTTCTATCTTGAGGGGAAGTTATTGTTTTCAGATTTTATAACTTTTAAATAAATAATATAGTAACAAGCAATAATTATCAGGGTATTTTTTTAATGTAATGCATATAATAAAAAAAAAATTGTTTTTTTTTACAAATAAATTTCAATCATTTATTTTTTTTCTAAAAATTACAATCATATATTTCTTACTCCACGTGCAAAATCACGTGTCATCATATTTCATCTTTTTTTAAGATTATAATTTAACACTTATTTAGCTTCTCGCCATCTTTATTTTAAGACTTAATTTTTAAAAAAATTATAATATAATCCCTAACATTTTTTAATTTTTATTTTAAATTCTAAAAATTATAATTTGATTCTCCAATTTATCTTAATTCTTAAAAAATTATAATTCATCTCCTCAATTTAATCTCCCAAATTTTTAATTCTTATTTTTAGTCTTAAAAAATATATTTTATTTTTTATTTTTTTCTAAATTTTAATCTTAAGTCTCAGATCTCAAAAAAAAAAAAAAAAAATTCTCATGTCGTAGCTTTTCTCATGCTTTATTTTATCTTATGTCTTACAAAACTAAATTCTGAGCTACTAAAATTTTTTTGTTTTTTTAGTAAATGAATCTCACCCAATATGTCATATTATTCTATCTATTTGTGAAAATTATAATTTAATTCTTGACTTCTCATTATCATTATTTTAGGTCTCAATCTTTTACTAAAATATTATAATATGGACTCTAAATTTTCTTTAATTATAATTTTAAATCCTAAGAATTATAGTTTGATTCTTTGATTTTTTTTTAGTTCTTAAAAAACTTTAATTCAATCTCCTAATTTAATTCCGTGATTTCTCTATACTTATTTTTATTCCTAGTATTAATAATTTAGTTTTTTTAATTTTTAAAATTTTAATCTTAAGCCTTAATTCTTAAAAAAATTATGTTATGATCTCCTAGCTTTTCTAATACTTCCTGCTATCTTACGTTTTAAAAAATTATAATTTAATTTCTTAATTTCTCTAAGTCTTAAATATTAATTCTTAATTTTTTATAATAAATATTATGGTTTCATATTCTAATTTGTCATAAATAAGGTCTTACATTCAAGTAAATTATAATTTTTTAAATAACTTTAATTATAATATGGTCATTAGATCTCTTTTAATTATATTTTTAAGTCTTAAAGAATTATAAGTTAATTCTCTAAGTTATCTTAATTTTTAAAAAATTATAATTTAATCTTATAATTTAATTCCTTAATTTTTCTATTCTTATTTTTAGTTCTTAAAATTATAATTTAGCTTTATGAATTTTCTTAGATTTTAATCTTAGGTCTTAATTATTCAAAAGATCTCATAACTTTTGCTATACTTCATCTTATCTTGTATTTCAAGAAATTATAATTTAATTTTTTAATTTTTTTAATCTTAATGTTAGGTATTAATTTTTTTTAATAAAAATTATAATATTATCTTCTATATTTTTTCAAAGATAAAGTTTTATGTCTGAAAGACTGTAATGATATTTTATGTCTGGTCTCTCAATTTTCGAACAACTTACACGACTCAACAAAATGCCATTATATATATATATATTTATATTTATTTATATATATATGTACATACGTACGTATGCCTTAGTGAATACTAAACTGTTGCAGTATGACATTTTGTTTTTTTGTTTTTTTAATGAAATTTTCTCAACCTTTAATTATGAATAAATATATTAAAATATAAAAATTTTCATTTTAACAAATCAAAATTNTATTACATTTTACAATAAAAATTAACTTTATTTTATATTTATACGCATACTAAAATAATAATTAATTTATATTATATTTTTTATACATTCTAATATAATAATTAATTTTATATGATATTATTTATAATTTTTAATAAAAAATATTTTCATCTAAATTTAATTTTAATTTTATAAAAAATAAATTTTACAATTAAACTAACCCTACTTATATTTTTTAAATGAAAAAATAATCATAACAGAAAAAACATGGCCATTTTGGCTTCTGCCAAATAGAATCTTGATTTTTTTAAGATATGGTAAATTCAGGCCTTATGTTACATGTATGCATTCTTTATCTATACATTAATTCACTTCCAAAAACACAAATATGCACATTTAATGCAATATACATACATACATACATACATATATATTACATATATATTACATATATATATACTGTGTATATGTATTTATATAAAAAAATACATCAACATGCGAATGAAAGATTCTTCTGTTCTCCATTTCGAAGAATTATCTCACTAACCATGAAAAATCAAGAACTTGTCTCGAGCAAAATCCAAGTGATTTCACATTTGCCACTCATTTCCATACAGAAAGGTAGAAAAAATAGTACATATTTATGAGATTGTAGGTTAAAGACGACAAAGTATAATAGTTACAAACACATGGCAGAAACGCGAAATATAAATTTTCGAGAAAATCGTCGCAAATACCACATAATAGATAGCCATGCTACATAAATATTTAGGATTTAGAAATATATACAGAAAGCAACATAGCTAAAACATTATCTCATATAACTAAGAAGATTTATAAGATTACTGTAATACACAACCAAGACAGGAATCATTCTGCAGAAATACCTCAAAAGTCCTTTTTTGGCTATAAAAGAGTCCTACTAGTTCATCAAGGAAGAAACCTCTGGGTGGTAGTAAAGCATCTCCCTCCACATTAGTTCCCTAATCATATCTTCTCCAATATTTTCATCGATATCAAGATTAACGGGCATCAGTGCAGGAGGATTAGCATCCGGGTCGAAAAGAGAAGACATGTATGGGTGTTGAAGTGCTTCGTCGACGCTTATTCTCTTTGACGGATCGAAAACGAGCATTTTTTTCAAGAGATCAATGGCCAATGAACTTGCATTAGGATAAAGAGAATCCAGAGGAATGCCAGGAGTATACGGAAGGGACTTGATGTATTTCCGGGCTTTCGGGTTGTCTATGAAAGCGAGTTCAGCATCACTCATGGTGCCGAGCACATTGATAATAAGTTTAAGCTGATTGAGGCACTCAGTACCAGGGAAGATTGGCTTCCTTCCTAGCAACTCGGCAAAAATGCAGCCAACAGACCACACATCTATCGAAGTTCCGTACTTGTCGCAACATAGAAGCAGCTCGGGGGCTCGATACCACCGTGTTACAACATACTCGGTCATGAACTGACAATCCTCAGAGCTGGCACGAGCTAGACCAAAGTCGCAGATCTTGAGGTCACAATTAGCATTGACTAAGAGGTTCCCTGGCTTCAGGTCTCTGTGAAGAACATTTGCTGAGTGCAAATACCTCAATCCTCTAAGCAACTGTTTGTCACAGGAAATGTGCAACTTTTAAGTACTTAACAATACAACGATGAGAAAGGAAGTTAAGTTGATCTGCACATGTACAATGGAGTAAGTTCTCGGAGACATGATAATTTATAAGATAACCATACTTTTTCCTGCAAAAAATAATGAAGTTCATGCCTAGTCCAAGTCAGCAGTAGTTTCTCACAATCACGAGTCGTATTTCATGAATACGGCAATTACAATAATAATATGTATAAATCATATTCGTGAAATATGACTTATGCTAGAAAAATTGTATTAATAATTTTCAGCACTATGAATACATAACTACAAGGAAAGAGAGAAAAGCAAGCGAGCCCTTTAGGAGGAAGATAAAAGAAGACAACAGATGGAAACTAAAATATGTTCTTAACTTCTTCATGCCAATTGCAACTGATTAACATTATCTATCTGAATTGTTTCATGAAAAGGACAAAACAGAAACATCAATAAGTACAAGCTAATGTCAAATTTATCATTTTAGAATTCGTTCCGTTTAACCTGCTTAAAACAATACTAGCCAACAGGAATCTTGTTCACTGGCATTAGGTGATGAGATTTATAAGTTTTTAGAATCATGATATCATATAATACAAAAGCTTTGTTTACAATGAGATCAATACCATCCAAATGTTTTTCTGGAACAAGTTAAGATTCTTACCTGGAAGAGGAAATATTGAACATGATCATTTGAAAGTGGCTGAGGAGATTTAATGATCTGATGGAGGTCAGTGTCCATCAGTTCATACACCACATAGACATCCTTGAAACTTCTCCGATGGGCCGGCATCATTACATCCTTCAAGGCAACAACATTCTCATGCTGTATGTGTCTGAGGAGCTTCATCTCGCGCAAAGTTCTCAAGGCATCAATCCGATTATCAAAGACATTATTGATTTTCTTTATTGCAACCTTCTCATTTGTCTCTCTGTTGATGGAGGAGCATACAACGCCATAAGCTCCTCTCCCAATTGGCTTGATAGGGACATATTTAGTATCAATCTCAAACAGAGTTCGCCACATTGAGTAGTAATGCTTTCCTTGTGTTCGAACTCCATTTGGAGGGTCAACCATTGAAGCCATTTCTGCACAATCTACAGTAGAATGAGTTCAAGTTCATGAAAGAGATCCCAAATCTTAAGTCAAAACAAGCTTAGAATTTGTTTCATGTAATCAAGCCACTGAAGAATCATAAAATTTTTATGAAAACGCCAATTAAATTTAACAATAAACAACAAAAAGGGCTTCACACCTCAGAGGAAGAGAAACCAATTGGAGAATTGAACAGCCCTAGCAAAAGATTAGCTGGGGGGCACTTCAACAAGAAATCTATGATCATCAAGCTCCCACAAACCATAGTACTCGAGGCCCCGACGGAAATAGAAAGCTTGGAATCAAATTCCCAGGACAAATTCGATGTGAACTAATCTCTGCAAAACCCTAAAATTTCCAACACGAAGCAACACCATGTTTCCTAAATCATGGTTTCTCCACATAAGTAGTCGATCTCTACTTATTAATAAACACAAAATTCGTGAGATATTTCTTCTCTCGAGGAAGAAGAAAGAGGGAAATGCGTGGCATAAGATCATAAAAAGCCGATGGAATTGCGATACGCAGTCTCACTGGACTCAATTACGTCAAGTTGACGGAGCACAATAAATGACTGACTTTGATCATGCGACCTGCGATTCCGGTGTGCTAGAGTCCAACTGAATACAATATGCCCAAGTATATTGTAAGGTAAGATGTGCAGAAACTTCCGGCCAATGAACAAATGATGGGACGTGTGGCTACCGCTGCATCGAGTTGGACGGGACGAATAATTATGTCGAAGGTTGGCACTTGAAGTGAGGAGGATTATCGAAATTAAAGCGAGCTACCGTATGATGTCAAGCATGAGCATTTAAGGATTGAACGACTACAATCTACTCGACGGTTGCTGAAAGTGGTGTGTGATTACGTTAGGATATTTTGTATTTTGTTTCCAGAAATAAAGTTTTCATCTATTTAAAATTCCCAAATTTAGAGATCTTTTTCCCAAATCTTCTCCAAAAACTACATGAATGTTACAAAGGATTAAAAGGCCTACAAATACTTGATTAAATTGAAAGAAACAATTAAGAAATTCTACGCTTGAAAATCAAAAAGAAAATTCGAATTCAAATCTCCCTCGAGAAGTTCTCAATAGACTCCTCAATTGCACATCTCTATTATAAGAAAGTGCTCTGCACTTTTTTTTTTTAAATTTGGGTAAGCTTAAAATTTATCTTGGTGGGTCATAATGCACTATACTTATAAAGTATATAGTTGTAACGGTCAGATCTTGCTTTCCTATTCATATAGGGTAGTATGGGGGAATACTCTTGCCCTCAAAAGAATAAATTTTAGAATGATAGATCAAAGCATATTTAAGGTTTGATCTTACACTTACAAAGATAAATAATTACGTCTAGATTTGATCCTGCTTTTAGAATGATAAGAGTATTTTTGTAATGAATTTTCCATATGTTTTTGTAAAAGATTGACTAGACAATTAAGGGTTGAGGAGTCATCGAGGTGCATGGAGTAGGTCTTTTGCCGAACCACCAAAAAACACTTATATTATTCTTCATACTTGTGTTTTATTGAATGAGTATTCTAATTCTTATGAAAGCACCTAATCCGCCCCCTTTTCAGAAGTAAATAGGGTCTATGAATGTTAACATAAAAGAAACATGGAAAGTTGGAGTTACAAAATTGCTCTGTCTTGAATAAGCTCTAAACTTATGGCATGTTATGTAAATGATATATTAAGATGAAATATTCAAAAAAAAGAAGTTATTCAACACGGATATCTTTAGTAGAGATCTTGCATTAGAAGGTTAACTCAACTAGAGTAAAGATAGATAAATCTAAGGGAGATTAACAGCTTGTATGAACAAAGTAGTCTTGACAACTCAAAATAGGTCATCTATGGATTTTATTGATGATCCGCCTTGACTCGGATTGCTCGTGTTCATAGTTTTGAATACTAATTAGTCTTGACTCAGACTCAAACAAGTCATAATGGCGGGTATAGCACATGAAACAAAATATAGAAGGCTTATAGTTAGGGGTGGCAATTCAGGTTGATTGGTCAAGTTCGGGTCAACTCTTCTTTTACTTGACCTATCTAAACTTGACCTAAACCCGACCTATTTATTAAATGGGTCAAGCATCAAGACCCGTACCCTACCCATTTAATATACAGGTTACCCGAACTGACCCATCAAGCCATTTATTAGAATTTTTAGGTATCAAATTTTGATAAATTCAATATTTTTTTATTATGATTCAATGTAATAAAATAGTTTAATTAAGAACATTGAAAATACTACTAAATTTTATAATACACATTTAATAATTAATATTAAAATAAATATTAAAAATGTGTTAATTTTGATAAACGGGTCATTAGTAAATCATAATCAGGTTGGCGAGGCCAACCTGTACCCTAGTCCTCTTAGACAGGTCAGATTCGAGTTTCCCTGTTTATGACCCAGACCCGATTAAGCTGGGTCGGGTTCGAGTCGGGTCCACTTATGATTGGAAGGCTATTCATCAAAAGATCTAAGTGGGCATCCAACAAATAAGAAACAAGCAGGAAGCACCTAGCTGATAATTCAAGCGCAAACAACCACCAGGCTAGCACGGAACAATCCGGTTTTGGATCTGATCCCTAAAAAATCTAACTTATAATTTTTTCTAGCAGCATATGCTCTCAAGTCTCAAACACACAGTGAAGCTTCTCCTAGTCAAGTGGGGAGTAAGCTTGCCCAATTCAAAGCCACACCACTACAATTCCCAATTTGAATAGGAGAAATTATGGTGTTTGGGGTAAAGAATCCAAAAAAAGTCTCAAACACAGCGATATCTAGGACATTACAAACAGATAGAGGGAGACTCACTTATAGCTAGGTTCTAACTGTTAAAGAAAAATAGGATGCCAAGACGGCCTAATACCAGAACAATCCCTAACCCTAACTAAAAGAGCTGTCACAGAGGAATTTGGGAGGATGAAGGTGAAGAAGAAGAAGAGGGGTGAGGACATTACCTAATGGTCAGCGAGGAGAGGCGGGCAAGACTGGGTGGCAGCTAGGTCAGAGAGAGTTTCGGCGGCGTCTGCTCCTCGATCTTCAGCTGCGAGAGAGAAGCGAAATGAAAAAAATGTCCGCTAGCCCTAACTTCATTTTGGTCCCACGAAATAGCTGTCACAGAGAAAATCAGGCGGAAGAAGGAGGGAGAAAACATTACTTAAAAGCAGTGTCGGCAAGGCCCGATGGCGTAGTAGGAGGGGAGAAACCCGGCGGCAGCGAGGTCGGAGGGGAAAAACAAGGACGTGACGAGATCGGAGGAGAGAGATCCGGCGGCAGTGAGGTCGGAGAGGAGAGACTCAGCGGCAGCCTAGTCGGAGAGAGAGGTCCAGCGAAGTCTAGCGTCGCTCCTCGGTCGACTGGGAGGAGAGAGGAGCTAAACGCCGGCCAGCCCTAATTTTATTTCGTACCCGAAGCCGACTAGCGACTCAGCGACCAAACCCGACTAGGTCGCTATTTGGCGACAAAAACAGGTTAGGGTTCGATCGGGAAGCGGTGCGGGTAGCATCTTTTTGACCCAACCTGCTAATATAAATCTAACCCACATATTTTTCATTTTTAATATTAATTTAGCTATGTTGTTAATATTCTTAATTAAATTTTATAATTATATTAATTTAAAATAAAAAATATTAAATTTATCAAATTTTAATACCTTAAAAATTATAATATATCAGGTAAGTTAACTTTAATAACTCATTTATTAAATGAGTCAGATAAGTATCTTGATATTTGATGAGTTTAATAAACTAGTCGGATTCACATTAAGGTTAAATAAATCAGGTCAAAATGAATTGACTTGAACTTGAACCACTAACACAATTAAGTGGATCATAGCATTTCCCGCCCTCTTAAACTCGACATATATAAATTGCAAATTAGCAACTATTCGATTCACAATTGTTCGTATTTAAGAAGTGTTTATTTGCAAAGATTAATTTTAGAAGGCATCTGATTTATTGTTGTTTTGGTATGGAGAAAATTTTTTATTTAAAATAATATTTTATTTTTTATTCTGCATAAATTTTAATATTAAATAATAACTTTATTTCATAACCTATACATTATTTTAAAATTTTTACAAAATTTTTTTAAATTAGTTTTTTTTTCTTTAACTTAGTGCTTATATATTATTTTTTAAGTGATAATTTTATAATTTTTAAAAAAATTATTTATACATATCATTAAATTTAATATTTAATGATATATAAATAAAATAATATAATACTAAGATAATATTAAACTAAATATTACCTTAATAGAATTAAGTCAAATTTGAGAAAGTATTTTTTAATTGAAAAATGTATAATGTGAAATAAATGTATTTATTGTATTATAATATGTTTGAGATATCATATAAATTAATTAATTATTATTTTAATATATATTAAATTTAAAATAAAATTAATTTTTTATTTTAAAATATATATTATAAAATATAATTAAAATTTAATATTAAATATATTATGAGATATGTCTGAGATAAAATTAATACTGTTAATTTTAACCTACCTAATAAATGCACCCAATATCATTTCGATGGGATGATCTGACTTTTGAATATCAAAGTACATTACTTTTTTTTAATATAAAATATAATTAATAATTTCTCAAAAAAAATTGCTGTCAATTATTTTCCTCACTTAACTACAAAAAAGTGATCTGTGGATTATATTTGCCTCAAAAAAAAAAAAAATCTCTGGATTGTAGTTAATTATTAATACGTTAACTTCAATAAAATAAACTAATATTAGAATAAAATTATTATTTTAGTAAAAATGATTTTTTTTTTTAAATTAAATAAAATAAAATATAAAATAAAAATTGAATAAAAATATACTAAAATACCATTAATATAACCTAAATGCATTTAGTTCAATATTATTTTGGTATTATGCTATATTATTTAGATAAAATAATTTTTTAGTTTAATGATATCTATAAATAATTTTTATAAATTTATAATATTATTAATTAAAAAATAATATTTAAATATTATAATATCTAAATTATATAGCAAATTTTATGTTATTTATCATTATTAAATTTAATTTTATACAAATAATTAAATGAATATAACTTATATAAGCATATATGTACATATAATATATATATAATAATACAAATATATATATATATATATATATTGAACAAATTAAAAATAATTTTAGAATAATAGTTTTTATTTAAAAAAATAATTAAAAATAATTATTTTTTAGTGAAAAAAAGAATGACTATTTCATGAAATATATAATAGAAATTGTTACGGAATAACTATTTTATTAAACTAAATATAAAAATAATAATTTTATAAAAGATTAAAAATGGAATAAAATAATTATTCCATTAAAAAAAAAAACTCAATATTAGATAGCTTTTCAATAAAAAAAAAGGTTGGCTTTCAGCCAATAAATTATGATGACATCTATGACTACCTAGATAAGTTAACAAAGAATTATTTCATTTCTTTAAAATAATAGATTAATAATTTATATCAAGATAAAATTAATATAATTAATTTTAATCTGCCTAATAAATACACCCAATAGCATTTTAATAGGACAACATGACTTCTCGAATAGCAAAGCACATTACCGCAGAAAATCTACAACTCTTTTTAATATAAAATATAATTAATAATTTCTCACAAAAATATTGCTGTCAATTATTTTCCTCACTTAAAAAAGTGATCTGCCTAATAAAGAATTAGCAAAAAAAAAATAAAAATTTATAGTTAACATTTGTGTTAGATTAAAAATTAATAGATTAATATTTTTTTTTAAATGTGATACTTTGTATAAAATTTTTAATACTTACTATAAACATTTTTTCTTAGTATATATATCATTTTATATGGTATCTTTATGTTGAGCACAAAAATATCTATCTTGAAAAAATAATTTTATATTAAATAAAAAATATTTATACCAAATTATATTAAATAAAAAGATTTATATCAAGCTCAAAAATATTCATATTAAGTATCATGTTAAGTACAAAAATTTTTAATAATATTATTGTGTTGTTAATTGCGATCTGCGCTCAACAGGTCTCACATCTTTGCCTGGCGAGCACCGTTAAGTAAATAATTAATTATGCTATTATTTTGAAAATGTGCAATAATTTTTTAAAATTAAAAATAATATTAAATAAGTTTATAATTTTTAAAAAATATCATTTATATTTTTAAGATTCATTAAAATTTTCAAGCTGATAGGACTAACATTTTTGTTATTATGTATGACTAAAAAAATGATTTTTAATAATTTTGTTTTAAAAATTACAAAATTAACAATAAAGAGGGAAAAAGCCACCTTTCACAAAAATAAGGGAAAAAAGGGAAAAAATAAAGTACAATGGCCTTTTTTTATTGATGTTTAATGTGACACTTTTGATGTATAGTCAGGTTTTATTTGACATTTTGGCCTAATTTAATTCGAGAATTAAATTTTGAATAAAAAAATTATTTTATATTATAAATTTAATGAAAAAAATTTAATTTAATATTAAAAAGTGTATAAAATGTGAAATAAAGTTAATTCTAATATTCATATTTGTGTTGGATCTGAAATAAATTTGATTTTTATAGTTAATATTTTTATTAAGTTGAAAAAATAATTTGAACCAAACGAGCCCAAAAACATAAAATATTATACAATTTTATCTCTATATGTGTAAAATTTCATTTTCAACCTTTTCTCTATCTTCTCTCTCATTTGGATCACTGGCTGCACACAACCTTGACATGCGCCTACGGCCAGTGGCGGAGCTAAGACCTCAAGTCAGGGGGGTCAAATAAATTATTTATAATAACAGCATAAAAATTTAAATTTCAAAAATATTAAAAATTTAAAGTTCTTATTAATATAAATAATCTGTCTTACATAAACTCCAAATACAATAAAATGATATTACAATTGGGCTCGACGACTTTTCATATTTTGAAAGCATTGCAGAATCAACTCATTATCAACTTTGTTGAATACATCTCTTTCAATAAATGTAACCAAGCAATCATTCATCTAGAGATCACCCATCTTGTTTCGTAGTCGACTTTTCACTATATTCATTGCTGAAAATGCCCTTTCTATAGATGCAGTGGCAACTGGAAGAGTCAATATCAATTTTATAAGCAAATAGACTAATGGATAAATGATATGTCTATTTGTTTCCACCAATTTTTTAGCAAGATTACCAATTCCTTTCAAATAAGCAAAGTCATCGCTGCTGCGCATATCAAATATATAATTGTCAAGTTGATTATCAAGCTTCAAAAGATCAACTGAAGAGAAATCTAGTGGATAAAATTGAGCAAGTTTAACCAACTTAATTTTATCGAAAGCACAAAATAGATTGCTTGGGTTTAATGACTCCATACAAAGAAGCAATTCAGTAGTTATCTCAGTAAAATGACCATTTAACTCTTGAAGTTGCATGTCTATAATATTATAGAATAGATCAACTTGATAGTGAT
>JAEMOT010000561.1:408-91191 GCA_019297695.1 Apostasia ramifera
AACAACAAAACCCCCCCCCCCCCCCCCCCCCCTCAAGTTTGTTCTCAAGCCCAACCCCCTCAAAGGAATTAAAATTAAATAAAGTTATACATATTTACATAATTATGATATATGTGTCAATTATAAATAACCAAAAAAATAGGCCAATAACTGTATTAATTTCGGCTTGAAGAACGCAGCTGCGACCTACCAGCAGATGATTGATACTGTATACGAAAAATGAAAAGGGCGGAACATAGAAGCATACGTCGACGACATACTAATTAAGAGCAAGAATATGGAGCAGCACATCGAAGATCTCCGCGAAATATTAGACACCTATCGAACCTACAACATCAAACTCAACCCCTTCAAGTGTATTTTTGGCACATCATACGGCAAGTTCCTGGGGCACATGGTGTCGGCCAGAGGCATTGAACCCTGAGAAGATATAGAATATTTAAGAAATGGCGTCTCCTCGAACAATCGAGGACATACAAAAACTAAACGGGAGGATCACAACACTCAACAGATTCATATCAAGATCCAGCGAGCACTGCCTGGCTTTCTTCAAGATCCTTCGAGGGGAACACCTGATGTGGAATCAGGATTGCGAAAGAGCCTTCGAATCATTAAAAGAATACCTGCTATCACCACCGTTACTTTTCGCCTCGCTCCCCGGTGAAAACCTCCTCCTTCATCTTAGCGCTACCGATAGTTCGGTATCATCCGTACTTGTTCGAGAAGAGGCGGGCAAGCAGCACCCGATCCACTATATTAGCATATCCTCCACGGCACCGAAATGAGGTACCCTCTTCTCGAGAAGCTCTTTTTTGCGCTAATCTTTGCTGGCCGCAGATTACGCTACTATTTCCAAGCTCACCCCATCAAGGTGGTGACGGATCAGCCACTCCGGAGAGTACTCCACTCACCCGAAATCTCTGAAAGATTGCAGAAATGGGTCGTGGAGCTCTCTGAGTTCAACATTGATTTCCTCCCTAGATCAACCATGATGAGCCAGGCGCTCGCCGACTTCATTGCCGAACTAACAACAACCGAACAGCCTAAACTCCCGGAATCAGCATTGATCCTTCATGTCGACGGAGCCTCCGATGAACGCATCTAAGGAATCGGCATTGTCCTCACTAGTCCTTGGGGAGTTCGACTTCAAAGATCAGGAAAAATACATTTCCCGTCACGAGCAATCAAGCCGAGTATGAAGCCCTCATTGCTGAGCTCAAATTCGCCAAGGACCTCAGAGTGCAACACCTCCATATCTATAGCGACTCAAAGCTAATGGTGAACCAACTAAAGGGATTCTATCAGACAAATGATGAAGTACTCAAGAAGTATTTTCAGCTTGCCAAAAATCTCTTACAATATTTCGCACAAGCCCTCCTGTTCACAGCCCCCATGAGATGAATTCATTGACAGATGAACTGGCCAAGGAAGAAAAAGATGACGTGCTGAACATTCTGTCCCCCACATATGAAGACCCTGAGATCTTCGATATCAATTTCAACCCCAAAAGCTGGATGGATGGGATCCAACATTATCTCCAGCGATAGGCATAAGGCCCGCATGCTCTGGGTAAAGGCCACTAGATACATCTTATCCCAAGGAAAATTGTTTAGGAGATGCTACTCTTTGCCCCTGGCAAAGTGCATCTATGAGGAGGATTTGAAAATCATACTCGAACAAATCCACGTCGGAGACTGCGAAACCCACACTGCAGGATGAAATCTCACCCTGCAAGTCCTGTGCTGGGGATATTACTGGCCAAACCTCCAGAAAGACGCCAAAAAATTCAGCCAGAAATGCCCACAGTGCCAGATCTATTCGAACATCCTGAGGCAACCCGCAGCTCAACTACAGCCCATAACCAGCTCTTGGCCATTTTTGATGTGGGGCTTTGACTTTTTGGGACCATTCCTGAAATCTAGAAGGAACCTGCACCATGTGCTTCTAGCAACGGACAATTTCTCCAAGTCGGTCGAGGCGAAGGCGATGGCACAACTGACTGGTGTGAGTGTCAGGAATTTCATTTGGACACGGCTCATACGCAGGTTTGGCGTCCCGATTTCTCTAATCTGCGACAACGGAACCGCCTTCACGAGCCGCGCCGTCCGAAATCTATGTTCTGAAAATGGAATCAACTTGAGCTTCGCATCAGTTCAGCATCCGCAATCAAACGGACAGGTTGAGGCATCCAATAAAAACTTCCTCAGCACATTGAGAAAAAGGATTGAAAAGATCGAGTAGTCGTGGGCAGCCGAGCTGCCGGCGGCTATCTGGGCACTCAACTGCACACCAACAGCAGCCACGTGTCAAACACCTTTCTCACTTATTTTCGGGGGAGAAGCGCTCATCCCAGTGAAACTAGAAATCTACTCCCCCCGTGTCGAACACGCTAGCAACTTCGATCTATCAGCTCTTCTCGAATGGCAGAAACAAAATGAGAACGCAAGGAGACTCGAGCTTGACCTCCTCAAAGAAGAGAGAGAACTAGCTACCTTTTGACAAGCGGAGCACAAGTAGTGGATCGAAAAATATTATGACAAGCATGTGAAAAAGAGAGCATTCAAATAGGGCGACCTTGTCTTGAAATTAAAAAACATAGCCGGCTGTGACGTGGCACCAGGCAAGCTCGATTCTAACTGGGAAGGTCCTTTCATCATCCGCGATGTACTCAGCCCGAACACCTACAAATTGGCAAGACATGATGGAACCCTCCTACCAAGGACTTGGAGCGACAATGACATCAGAAGATTCTATTCATAAAACGCTTGTAACTCATCTACAAAATCACCAAGTTTTATGAAATAATGTCCCCAATTCTAACGTAGCGCCTAGGCGACTGGTAATCAAGGGCACTCCCCTTCTCGAGGTCCCAGGCTTAATAATTTCTAACTTAGCGCCTAGGCGACTGACAGTCAATAATACTCCCCTTCTTGAAGTCCCATGCCTAACAAATTCTAACTTAGCACCTAGGCGACTGACAGTCAAGGACACTCCCCTTCTCGAAGTCCCAGGCCTAATAAATTCGGACTTAGTGCTTAGGCAACTGGCGGTCAGGGGCACTCCCCTTCTCAAAGTCTCAAGCCTAATAATTTCTAACTTAGTGCCTAGGCGACTGGCAGTCAAGGGCAGTCCCTCTCTCGAAGTCCCAGGCCTAACAAATTCTAACTTAGTACCTAGGCGACTGACAGTCAAGGGAACTCCCCTTCTCAAGTCCCAGGCCTAGCAAATTCTAACAGTGCCTAGGCGACTGGTAGTCAAGGGTACTCCCCTTCTCGAGGTCTCAGGCCTAGCAAATTCTAACTCAGCGCCTTGACGACTGGCAGTCAAGGGTACTCCCCTTCTCGAAGTCCCAGGCCTAGCAAATTCTAACTACACCTAGGCGATTGGCAGTCAAGGGCACTTCTCTTCTCGAAGTCCCAAGCCTAGCAAATTCTAACTCAGCACCTAAACGACTAGCAGTCAGGGGCACTCCCCTTCTCGAAGTCCCAGGCCATTCCGCCAAAAACGTAGCAATTTTCTCAGCTTCACAACGATAAGCAGATATTTACAACACACAGATCTACTCCAAAAAAAAAGGAACATAGATAGGAGCAAATAGATTATTACATTAATAGAAGCTGCTTTACAAGACAGAAAAAAAACTTTACAAGTCACTACCCCTCCTCGAAATCTTAGAACTTGAATCCACTTCGATATCCGCACCCAGGGTTTGAGGCATGTCCTCCAATGGATCCTACGAATGAAGAGGAGAGACAACTAGGGGCCCTTCTGAAGTCTCTTTTCCCCGAACGCTTGGTCCCTCCTCTGGCACTGGGACCCCTTCTGCGATCCCTTCATCCCTCGCCATTTCGGCTTCGGTAGACGAGATAACCACCTTTAGTTTCGAAACGAAGGCGAACATCTGCTCCATCCTCTCCGCCGACATCCTAAAGAACGGACACTAGTACGAACGGCTACTCGAAAGCATGCACTCGTTCATGTTCAGCCCTCCAAGATCCTCGAGGCTCACTAACCCCCAGTCGAGAAGAGCCGAACCGAGCATGTTCACCAAACTCTCGAGCGCCTCTTTAATAAGCATCTTGAACTCTAGAGAACGACGGAATTCGGCGACCCCTTCTTGACGAGCCTCCTCACGAGACTGATCGAGTGTGTCCTCCAAAAGCCACTGAAGTTCAGCCTCCCGGTGACTGGACTCTTCCAAGCCCTGCATGGTCGAACAGAGACGTTTTTCGGCCAGACGACGCTAGCACTCTGACTCCAGAAGCTGGAGTTCGTTTTCTTTTGCTTTCCTCTCTTGCACCATGGCCTCCTTGATAAGCTGCTCTACTTGAAATCTTACCACGCCTAGCAAATCGGCAGCTCGAGCGCCAAGTCTAGTCACCGAGTCAGACCTCCCTTCGGGAACGCCTCTCGGAGGGTCATCGCGAACGGCGCCAGAATCCCTCGAGTCTTTACGCCTCTCGCGCTGCTCTTTGGGATCGTTGTTGACCTGCACATCATCTATATACACTAGGTCATTCTCACCCTCCTCGGAAAAGGCGGCCGCCGCCAAAGAGGTCCCCACTGCTGACGCTCTAGATACCGCCCATTTTTTTTTCGCCGGAAGACGGGAAGGCTCCGATCGGTAGTGGGGCACCCTCTTGCTCCCAATCTACCAAAGATGAAACCAACCCAGTTCGAGCTCTGACTGACCTGCAAGACAAAACACGGGTATAAGATCAAAGTTGAAAAGAGGAAAAGGGCAACCGCCGAAGCCTTTCCTGTATAAACTCGCACGTCATCTTCAAGCTCGCATAGGTAGTCCTCTGCATCGTGCACATGTTTTTGAATTTCGTCCACTTCCCAAAAACTTGGATCCTCAAAACCAACTCCATCCCCCACAAACCTCGCCTCGCCGACTCTCCGAGGAACAACAAAACTCACTCCGCAGGGTCGGCAAAGAAAAACCTCTTATACCAGTTCACAAACCCGGTGTCCCTCACCTTGAACACCTGGCAGTACTTGCCCTTCAAGATGAAGCACCCATGCAGACGAGGGTTGGCCTCCCACCGAAAAGACTACCTTGAAGATGTCGATGTCCCAAGGGATCTGCCGGCACCGCAGCTCCTTGATCAGGCAGTAGATCTTGGTGACCGCGTTTGGCTACATGGGGACGATGCTGAAGTGGTTGAAGATGTTTACGAACTCTGACTGGAAGGGAAGGAACAATCCTTCGCGCAGGTGATGGAGACATACCACAATCTTCCCTTTCGGCAAGGCCATAAACGTCGGTTCCGCCGATGGATACTCCAGCCCAACCTCCGGGTTCCTCCCCCATGCCTGCTGCACCTCCGCCTCGAAAGTGTGCGGAGGAAGGGCACAAAGCTCGCCCCGAAGAGCATGGTAATCACTCCACATTTTCTTCACTCGGCTCTGCGATTTCTTAACCATCATGAATCCAAGAAAATGACAGTAGTAGGGATCCATAGTTAGGCCACGAGCCTTGTTATATTCTGTATCCCGACTGTTCCACTTCTCGAGGGCGGCATCTAACTGTCTAATCCTAGGGGCCTGCCAGGCACGCGCCTCGTCTCGGTTCTCCCAACAGTCACATCACGAAATTCAAAAAAGTTACATTTCATTAAACCATTTTCCTTTTACAATTCACCATTTAACAAAAATAAATGGGGAAAGAAAAGACAACATTGTAAGGAGAAAGACCAAACTCCGGCTCCGCGAGAAGACCCCGAATTGCTCGCGCAAACTCCCTTCGACGACAGTTCTCTTCCTCCAGCTCTTCGACCCGGACCACCAGAGCGGCCCTCTCCTTCTTCAGTCCCTCGATTTAGAGTATTGCCGCATCCAGATCGCCCTCACAGTGAGTGCACTTTGACTCCAGCTCGGTGATCGCTTTCTCCGCCTCCGACGGCTCCACCCTGCGAAGAAAGGTCAGCACCTCTTCCACCTTCTGTTCGAGCACCTCGGTCCACCGCTCGAGTGCCACTGCTTGATCCCTGCTAGCTACCCGCTTTTCGACCTAGTCGAGGTGCGAACAGATGTTGGGCACAAAGAACTGCGCGCTTGAACTTTCAGAGCTGGGCCCCTTTTGACCTGCCCCCGACAAGGTCTCCAGACCAACTGAGGGTGCCGGAGGAGGCGAGACCAGGGTCAGAGTGCTGCGGTCCTACGACAGTACATCAAGAACTTCCGTGTTTAGGGGAATGGAAGACTGGGCCACCGCGCCTTTTTCCACTGGCTGCACTTTGTCGTCCACCACGATGACAGTACTATCCACCGGGGAGGTCATACGAACTCTGTTTTGGAGGGATCTTAACATTGCAAGCACGGCTCCCCCGTGAACTCCCGGCGTCGACAGTGGCTCCCTCTGAGTTGGAGAGACAGATTCGTGGCCTATTTGGGGCCACCTCACGAACAGGAGGCCGCCATGCATTCGCTTGGCCCGACTGGGAAGGATGCCCAGCCTCAGGAGGCTCGTCCTGCACGAACCCAACAACACCTTCAAACATGGACATCGTCACACTGGCTCTTTTTCTGGGATCAACAAAAAGCCCAGCCGTCATTCCACAAGTATTTATATAGATTCCAGAAGTCTACGTAAGTGGCACCTAAGCACGCGCTTCAATTCGCCTCACGACTACCGGGGGGCATGTTACATCTAGATCCGTGCCACCTCATCTGCGGCGTACATGTGGAAGCTTACATGGCATCAACGTCACAGGCCTTCAGCAGCGAACAAGGAAGATATCACGCCGAACAGCAGGTATCGAAGAGGCCAAGACGAAAGGATCACGTCGAACTTACATACAACTTATAAGGTACGGAAGACCATGCCGCTTTTAAGAGTTATTGTCCTCCCTATCTCCCAAATAGTACTGTCCGTATACCTGGCAGCCGAGGTCATGGCGTGATTGCCTAGCTGGTATTGCTGGTCTGACACCAGAGATAAAGCTCATTTCCTCGAAAGAAGCCTTGGTTTTTCCGCTCGGCCGGTTTTTCAAGAACAAATTTTTTTTATCCTTCTGGTTGTTTTCTTGTCACAACACACACTTAATGTAAAACCTTATCTTTCATTGATGGCAATAAAAATGAAAATATTGGCGAGAGAATTTTTCTCCCATTATTTAAAGGATTAAATTGAGATTTTTCTATCAAAATTTAAATTTTCATAAGAATTCTTCTTATGGAAAAAAAAACATTCAAATAGAAGAACACCTTATGATATGCGCACCTACAGAGTACTTCACGCTGTATTGTATAAACAATAATAATTTAAAACTAATTTAAATTTATTTTAAATAATCATATTATTTAAAATATGAATTAATTCAATTAATTATTGTGTAAAATTAATTTAGAATTCTCAATTCCAGATTAATAAATTTAACCCAATATAAAATATACTTCATATAATTTAATAGAGCCATAGAGAGGAACTATATATGGACATTATAAATTTGAGCTTCAATAATTTTGATAGTTAATTAATATTTTAATTATAATATCAAAATTATTAAATTCAAATTACTCTATTAATTCCAAATTACTCAAGTTGGAATTGAACTCTTAAAATTATAAAATTAAATATATCCAAAAAATTTGAATTGTCTATTGATATAATCATTACATATAAATCAATTTTTCATGAATATTAATCATAATTAAAATTAGGTATATTCTGTTAATTTTTTAATTATATCTTTTTTCATAAATATCATTAATTCTCTGATGAGTAATATATTTATAATTTAATTATAAATTGGGCATTATTATTATTCATGTTTTGAATCAAATGTGAACCATCTATCTGACATTTTTACAGAGGAATATTGAATTTCATTCTATATTAATATTCTATGTTATTTATATTACTATAATATTTCTAATATACCAGAACTTTGATGCTATATATATTAGTCCTTGTCAATATGTTAAAAAATAGAATAAAATAAATAAATATATTTTAATTTTTTAGAATTAAGAATGATTCATACATGACTATCATTAACTAATATTTAATACTCTATATAATAATAAAATTTACTGCAGATTTATTATTAATAACTTGTATCCATAAACTGATTTGCTGGTTTGCTGGAAGAATAGAATATTCCGATCAAACGGTGATTAATTAAAAAATGGCCGGGTCAGGAGGACCAATTGACATCAGCGAGCTGGAACGCTTGTCGGAGGACAGATTCGCCGTTGCCATCTCCTAGTCCTGGCATGGTAGCCTGCAGAATCGACTGATGTTGTTGTTTTTGATGATGGTGGATGGCCGTCATGCCCTCCACGTCCTGACCGTTGTGGTGGTTCAGCACTGAAGCGACAGAGTTACTGCTGTCGCCGGCGGCGCCGGTGCCTCCATGACCTAACCTGCTGCGATTTTTAGTACTTATTGTGACATCGATATTACTGTTGGCAGCATCAACAACTCCCTGCAGGCATGCATATTGAAGTCTCGGCTGCTGTGCAGAAAAAACAGTACTGCCTTCAACGGCCTCACGCCAATACAGGGTGGATTGTGCTATTAGGGCCTGGTTTGATCGAGGATGAGTGCTACATTGCATGCCAACGTTACGATCTTTGGCATTAATGGAAGTGAGCAGCCCTTCAAAGAGGGTGTCGTTGTTGTCGAGCAGAGCGGAGCTGTAATTGGAAGCATCGGTTCGTGCAAGCTGGAGCTTGCAGAGATTACTAGTCTGTGCTGGCGGCTGCTGGGAGTGGGATGGATGGATAATTATTCCTGGCAATTGATGAGGAGGAGGACAATGGTGGAGGTGCTGTGCGCTTATCATATTGTCCTGCAAACTATTCTGATTAAGCATATCATCATCCTTGCCCTTGTCACGGTCCAATATCGATCTTTGATTAATATTGTTGTTGTTCTTCTTGTAAATTCGGCATAAAACCCAATCGTCAAGCTGCATGTCAAATATATATAATAGATTAATTAATTATAACAAAATTACTGATCAGCGATGATTCATTTAATAGATATATATATATTTCACTAAATGAAAAAATTAATCAGTTACGTACCCTAAGAGAGGATTGCTTCTTGCCTACGGAAGAGGACGAAGCTGAGGAGTCATGAGACGGTCGCACGGCATTGCTGGTATGATGAATAAGGCGATACTCATGCATAATCCAATTGGTCTTGATTCCTTTGGGAGGCTTGCCACCGTAGAATACGAGAGCTTTCTTGACGCCCACTTTTAGACTGCCGCCGCTAGTGACGATGGGCTTATCCGTGCCGGTGGCTTTCCAATATCCGGAGGTTGCGGCTCTATTGGGTCGAGCTCCATTAGGGTACTTGCGGTCTCTAGGGCTAAAGAAGTACCATTCTTGTTCTCCGAAATTGGCTTTTCCTAATAATCAATTACATACTTAAGGTAATTAATCAATTAATTGACATACATAACAGTTAATTTCAAAAACTATAACAGTTAATTACCTGGGAGCTCCCACGGATCGAACTTGTAGAGATCAACCTCCGCGATGATTGCGATAGGGAGAGGGGTAGAGGCCACTTTCCTCTTGAGATAGTGAACTACCAACTCTTCATCAGTTGGGTGAAATCGGAATCCAGGGGGCAGCTGCAGTTGCCCATGATTCTGGTGCAGAGGGTAGTACTGCTGGGAGCCTGATGAAGAGTCCGTGCTCTCCATCCTCAATCAACTATGGTCGGATGATATTAATTTGAATCAATGGATTGGATGATTAATTACTATTATAATTAAAAAAGCAGTAATATTAACTTTACTTGTGCTTTTGGTTGAAGGTTGGACGCAGGGCTTGCTGTCAACAGGCCAATTCAGTACTGATACGTCGTTTGACCCTCAATCAGGAATTAATATATATATATATATATATAATTAGCTCTGGTACTGTTTGGAAGAAATGATATGGGTGTGATTCAGGAGATGCCGGTGATGGTTTTCAAGTAGTTGATGATGATCAGTTTGGCAATTTAGGGCGGTTGAAGTTGGAGTACTGCCATGCACCTAATTAACATCATGACCCATCACTCACGGCCAAGTGCCAAACCTGCATTAACATGTACATACATTCATGCTGGCTAATATTATATCCATCATGATCATGACCTTGCATATATATATATGCAGCTAATAATAATTGATTTATTAGCTAGGATCGAACAGTGAAGCTAAGCCCTGTTCTAAGATCGGAAATCGGATGAGCCTCCCTTTTTTATGAATCCCCGGGGATAGTGATGATGAGAACGCGAGCGGGAATGGAGATGAACGCGAGCCGGCCGGGCTCATGCGCCGAGTGCCGAAAGCATTGGACCGCAGATTCCGCAGGTTTACTTAACCGCTTACCGGCCATCACTCGACGGTGCCTATTTTGTGGACGCGTGGCCTTCTCTCCTTGGACCATCACCTTCACAGGGACCACACTGCAGCTATGCTATATCCTTGTACAATTTGATCCAAATTTTGTTACATGCATGCATGTTTGTGTTTCTGTTTGGGAGAGATCGATCCCACGCGCAATCTTTTCGTTACAACGGCAAAAGCGTTATCATTACATTAAATGGTGTTTATGGCCGGTACTGTGTGTTTTCGCAAAAATTTGATTTACTATACTGAAAATATCAAGCTAATTAAAAGAAAAATAAAAACAAAAGATAAAGAAAATTAAGCAAGATGGCGCATTTAGGCATGCAAACCAGAGTGCGCATGCCGGGAGGGAAAATCGAGACTTGCATCATCTTCATGGTTTAAAAAAGAAAGAAATTAGTCGACGCAGAGTAGAAGTTGCCTTGAGCTCTTTAATTTGTGGAGGTTTAGATTTCATTTGGTTCTAACAGAATTTTTTTTTAAAAAATTTAATAAGAAAACAAGAAAAACTACCGAAGTAATAAGCCCCTAAGACATTAATTAGAGTTAATTGAAAAGAAATCATATAAAAATAGATCAAAAATTTACTTATGTTAATCTCAAGTATTAACTAACAACCAATAACCATCATAGCCAAATGAAACCCCCCAATCCAAAGCATAAGTAGGAAGTGTATGAATTTGCAAGAAAAGGAAAATTATATCCACACACATAAAGGAATATTTGAGCATGTAGAAGGGTAAATTGATGAAAGTAGAAAGGAAATAGAAGCTAGAGATGCCCAACATGAAAATCCAATGATTCGTAGAGGAATTGACAACTAAATTGCAACGTAGAAGACCAGCGTCATACCAATCATCTAGTTCAATATCACATAGATCTAAATTTCCATGCACTAGCACAACAATGGGAAACAGTGGCGACAACTGACAGCGATAGTGACCCAATGGGTCGTAACTCCACTTTACCTAGGCTTTACACTTAGGAAGTACTTGGTAGCGATCGCGACATACTGACAACAATAAATGATAGTTGGTAGTCGGTAGTAATGGGCAAGGGATGGTTGGCGGTCGACTAAGAGGGATATAATATACTGTAATTTAATTGTGGAGATATTATTCACATTGGCTTTATAAAATTACATAACTCAAGTATTTTCTAAGAGGTAATTCATCTTAATGCTACTTCATCTCAAACA
Source organism: Apostasia ramifera (assembly GCA_019297695.1). Taxonomy (NCBI): domain Eukaryota; kingdom Viridiplantae; phylum Streptophyta; class Magnoliopsida; order Asparagales; family Orchidaceae; genus Apostasia; species Apostasia ramifera. The sequence continues at coordinate 11,971 of JAEMOT010000561.1, forward strand.
TACTTAACTATAGAGTTTTCATTATTAACCTTATGATTTTACCTCAAAAACACCTTCATCCCTCTCTTTTCGATGTGATGATATTCATTCTTGTGCCTCTTCTTATATAGGTGATTTCGATTTAATCTTATAGACATTATCATGGTAATTACTCTCAGCTTTCTTCGATTCTAGCTAGGTCGCAATAGGGGAGGTCTCCTCTCCTCTCTAGTTTCTCCAATAGATGAAAATGATGACAACTAGGGTTCTATGTAATAAAGCATACAATATATAGTTGATCCCTTCTAATCACATCGATTCATCTATAATCCACTTCATCTGTGCCCTTAACCAATATTACTTGGGGGTGTTTAGTTCAATATTATCTTGATGCTATGTCATATTATTTAGACGCCATGATATTTAGATGTCATCTTTTAATTGATAATTTTATAATTTTTTAGAAGTCTATCTAAAGATGTCATTAAACCAAATAATTATTATTTTTAAATAACATAACATAACATCAAAATAGCATTGAACTAAATGCCCCATCTTAATTATCAAATGGAGATCAAAGAGATCCAATGGAGAATGATTAGGCTAGGAGGGGGAGGTGGTGGGGGTGTTGGAATATTGTATGCCCATAAACAAATGAGATGTTTCATTTTACTAATTAATTATATTTTTTGAGAAATTTCTTCAATATTATTGTCGCTTGCATATTTAGATGCTACATTTATACATATCGAAATCCCTATATTATTTAATTATAACTTTAAATATTATATATAAGTATAATATATAAGAAAATAATATTTAAAGTCAATAATCTAAATTAGTCAGTAACTAAGAATTAAAGTTGAAACCTTTAATTCAAAAATTATTAGCATGGTTTATTACATTCAAAATGAAATGTTCTTATCCAGATTATAAATAGTATGATTCTTAGAGTGAAAGCGCTTTATATAATTAATACTAGCTAATATGCCATCGGCAATTCTAATCACACGCTTCGTTAAATTCTTGTTCTTTTTCTTCTTTTTTTTATGGAGCAATCGCTTCAGTTAGTATCACACAAAGCCCGCACCAGGATAACTTGCAAATCACAGCATGCGCAAATACAATCATTTTATACATAAAATATGCTTGTTTGTTGAGAAATTAAAAAGAGAACTTTCATCGACTTATAATATATTATATAGGACATTAATATTTGAAAATACTACGTACTTTAAAGATAAAAAACAGAATTTTAAATTGTGGAAAACTCTACTACAACTTTTCAAAAAAAAAAAAAAAAAATCTTTCCACAAGTTTTCTACAAGTTGAAATGAATAAGATATATATAAAGAACTATACATACTATTGCTAGCTACAAGCTAGACAACTAATTGATCTAACTTAGCAAATGTGTAAAGGCTCTCTTCATTGAGTCGTTGAATGGTTATAATGGTCTTCACCTAGATCAGCTATCAAATCCTAGGTGACTTCCAAAGATGAGAATTCTTCTTTAGACAACTATAAAAAGTCCAAGTTAGCTAGATTAGAATCTCTTCAATATAAAAAGAGACCTTCTTAGACTTAACTCTAGAAGAAAAGAAAAACACATTGTATAACAATTAATAATTAATAATAAAAGCAAAAAGGCACTGCACTGATTTATGCGGCTCGACTATAAAATGGCCTAATTTTAATGGAAAGAAGAGAAATCAAAATCTACTATCAAATTAAGTACAAATAAGGACAAATAAATGAGAATTAAAATCAGCCCTTTAATTACAATTCTAAATTAAGAAATAAGAAAATTAAATCACACTATAAAAGAAGATTTTAATTAAGAAATAGAATTCATGAGATACAAATCCAAGATCTTTAAATAATCACACGAGTCAAGCTACCTTCTTTTGAAAGATGTCGAGTCAAGCTACCTTCACGTGAATCAAAATCACATTATTGTCTTTGCTTTTCTATTTCCTCTCTCCTTTTCTCACTCTTGTCCCTTTTTTTCTTCTTTTCTCTCTCCTATGATTGCCATCTAATTCACGAAAAATTATTGGGTTCGGAGCTCCCGCCACGTCACATTTTCGGAACTGCTTGGTATAGGTATAAATGTGCTTGTTATAGAATTAAAAGTGCTTGTTACAGTGTGCTTGTTATAGGTGCTTGTTATAGAACTTGGTATAACAAGCACATTTAAGTTAAAAGTGCTTGTTATACTAAGCTCCGAAAATATGACGTGGCGAGGAGCTCCGAATCCAATAATTTTTCCTAATTCACACCATACCTGAAGTGCCAATCATTTAAACAAACTTTTCATTTTATCTCCATAATATCACTATTTTTAATTTTAAATCACAAAAATAAGATAATATTAAATTCATGATAAAATTAATAAATCCCTCTCTTTCTCTAAGTTTTGATCCTATCGAATTATGAGGATAACAGCCATTAATAAGTCACCAAATCTTCTCCACTCTCAAATCTCTGAAGGGCATCATCAACTACCAACTATAATTAACTAAGTCCAAGTATACAACTTGTACTTGTTAAGTGATATAACTTTTGTAATTAAGTATGTTGGAAGATTATGTGCATACGTATAAATCTTCAAAATCAAAATATCAACACGATCAATTTCTTCTCTAATAAATTGACATATGGTGACTCTAGTTTTAAACAAGATGTAGAGCACTTTGACTATAAGTTATGGAAGTGGAGGACAAGAAGGAAGAGGTGGAAGATTAGGTTGAGCCTCCTGGTGGAAAAGATCCCCCTTAGGAGGATGGGAGAAGCCAGAGGATTGAGTAGAGGGAGTTTTTAAGGGGAGGGGAGCCCCCCCTCTGCTCTTGCAGAGATAGTGGAAAGATCGCCTAACCGGCAAATGATTCTGAGCTAAGGCTCTCACGTTTGGCGACGAAACTTGACTTAGATTTGCAGCGATCAGTGGAGGTGGAACATGAGCCACCACGACTGGCGAGAAAACTAGATCAACAATAGCATTGGCCTCCTGGGTCCACTAAAAAATTGCAGCCCGCTAAGTAGCGAGTTCAGTAATAAGGTTAGTGAGATTTGTCAATATCTCATCTAGTTATGTCATCCTGGTTTCTCTTGATGACGAAGTCGATTCAGCGCGACACTTGGAGGTAGAGGTTGAAACCTCATCTCCAAGAGCCCTAACGGAAGGTTCTCCAGCAATCTAGGCATTCTAGGCTAGCGAGTTGGTCATGTGCGTTTTGCCTACTATTTTCTGGGCTCAATAAAATCACTAAAAGAATGTTGACGGAAGAGATGAAGTCATGAGAATTAGCGGGGCGCAACATCTTTAAATCAAAACTTTAACATAAGAGAGCTAGTAATTATCTAGAAAAATACATAAAAATTTAATGTGGTTCAAAGATAGCTTCCCCTACGTCCACCTGAAAGTTCGAGAGAAAGCTTTCACTAGAAATCAGAAAGAGGTTTGATCAGAAGACCAATACACAGAGAAAGAGAGAGAGAGAATACAAGGAGAAAGAAGAATACAATATTGTTTACAATAGTAGCTATTGAGTCTCAATGGTCCCAAAAGCCTCTTCTGAAGCTCTACTCAGAGGTATTTATAGGTGGGCTGAGGTAGTGCATAACTAGTTTCCAGGTCAAAACAAGCTATAGCTATTGGTTTTAGGGAGGCTAGTGACAATATCCAAAAGAGGACTTCTTGGTTTTCTTAGTTGCTGTGAACCGAATGACTAGTTGCTGATGATCGGAAACCTACAACTCTGCCTTGAAGCAATCACTTTAGAGAAATATTTTAGAATAGTCAATTCATAGAAATATCTTAGAACAGTCATTTCAGAAGAATGTCTTTCATCTCTGACATACCCCCAATTACGGTGGCTTGCTCAGAGGGTGGAGGTCCTGCTTGTACTGATTGTACGACTTTTTCAAGCTGGGGGACATTGATAGAATCTCATGGCCAAACATCAGAGTTGATATGACTGCAGAGAGCAATACATCACTTTCAATGGTTTGACATTTCTGCAAAAATAAGAATTAATATAATTAGTGGATCATCGTATTCGATGATAAAACATCGTCTACAAGATAGATAATAAAATTTGAAAAGTCTTTAGGTGCTACGTATATGGCTGAGATGCAACGCTGAATTCAAATGTAAACAGAGACCTTACTGGTAAAATCAAAGATGCCTGCTTCTTTCATTCCCTAGGAGTTCTGTCATGAGCTGATCATATTATGCCTGTGTGGTGAAGCAAACGACTCAACTTGAAAGCAATATTATTGGACCGGGATCTTGCCTTTTGCTTAACATTCCCGATCAACCCTTTAATTCTATATATATTCTATTTGATTCTTTGTTACGAGCTTCCTCTTAACTATCTCCCATGTTTGCGCAGCTTATGAGATGCCCAAACCAATTTGGCCTGTCAATTAGTCATGATCCAATTTGAACCAATTAATCTCCCAATTCTTTTGACCCATCAACCAGACTTGCTTACTAATTACCTACTCCATTTACAAATGAATGGGTCAAATTTGAGTAACCAATTAATGACTTGAGTCATTCATATTATCTAATTTGTAATTTGTATGGAAGCTGCATAAAGTACTAATAATCTTTTCGTTGGAGAAATTGAATAGGGCGAGTAACCATAATTGATTAAAGGAGATTCTTATAGTTTATATAAGCAATTCAACATACAGTGAAATTATTTTCATATTGCATAGTATATATGTGTGTGTGTGTGGGGGGGGGGGGGGGGTTAATTAGTGAAAAAATTTTATAGCTAATTTTATGTGTCTAGACAATCCTCATCTTATCTAAGGTCCAAGGCCCAGATTCTAAATGGTCCAAAGCCTGCCAACTTAAGCGGGGCAAGAACTACCATTAACAAAACCAGTCATGCCATACGAAGTGGGCTGCGGGTATTTGCTCAGTTCGGGCTCGATCGAGCTCAGTTAAAAGCACTAATTATTTTTGTGGATCGAACATGGAGAGACCATGCATATATGCATGATCTCCACTCCTGCAGGCTGCATTAATAGTACTAGTTTGGACCAAATGCTACCCCTTCTTTTCCACCTGAAATTATTAGAATAGATGGGGCACTTGTCGTTTCCCCACGAACGTAGCCCTGCGACGTATTATTATTATTAGTATTATTATTATTAGTATTATTATTATTATTTGATCTTCGAGCCCTGAGCCTTATTATTAACTGACCGAAATTATGCACCGCCATTCTTCCACCCAACCCCAGTCAGGTCCCGGGGCCACTACCCTTTTGCAATTATTTTCCTCCTCTCTATATATAATCACGCAGACCGTCCCAAAAGCAACCAAACAAATCGATCGAAATGGCCAAGTCTACCGCCAGCTGCCGCCGCTTCGTCGTCCTTTTCCTCGGTTCCCTGATTCTGTTCCCGGTTGCCATCAACGCCGCACGCCTGGCTCCGGCCGATCCGAACACACTGAAACAAAAGGAATGCATCGACGGAGTCGGAGGCGCTTTCAACGTTCCGTCCCTTGGCCGCTACGTTGGCGGTGGCGCTGGCCGAAATATTGGTGGTCCCGGCAGCAGTATTGGTAGCGTCGGCGGCCTTCCTCCTTTCACTGACTTGGATCACAGTGGCCCCGCTGCTGCCAACGGCCGTTACATTCCAGGATTTGATGATACCTTTGTTCCCAATCCGGGCTACGAGGTTCCCAGGTCCTCCAGTGGTCTCTCCCGCGTTCCATGATGAACCTGAAAGCACCACCCAGTACTGCAAACCCCCAACCTTAATTAGCCTGCAGCTTGCATATATATATTTATATATATATATATTGCTCAAATTTGCAGCTGTCTCAATATCTCGTAATTGCTCAATTTGATGTCTAGATCTTCTCATTCCTGCGTGCATAATAATGTTGACGCTGTCGGCAAAACTATTTCTTGTATGTTCTAGCTAGCTGCTGTATGTTACACCCATTCGTTTCTTTATTTTCAGTATAATTAAATAATTAATTAATAAATTTAATACAATTAAAAAAAAAATTAACAAAGAAATCATATTTTTTCGCTCATGCTATGGGCCATTTTTTCTTAAAAAAGTAGTAGCCCATAATACGGATGACTTCTACTTTTATTATTTTTTAAAAATAATAATTTTATTTAATTATTAGAATAAACTTTTGGAATATCTCTCTTATAATGCAAAGTAAAATAGTGTATTTTTATATCCAAAAAGATTACTAATTAATTATTTAAAATTTTTTAAAAGTTAATTTCTCACGTGAGCTAATTAAATTTACTTATTTAACGATAATTAACACCCTCGGCAAGTTGGCATTTAATAGGCTCAAAAATATATATATATATTTATTTAAATACATATTATATTTACAAATATATTAATTAAGTATTTATTTAGTTCTACTAAATTGTATTTAACTGAGTTTGTTATTCAAATTACATTATGTAAATAATATATATATATTTGAATTTAGTTGATTAAAATTTAGTAAATCAAAATAAATATTTAATATATTTGTAAACATATTATGTATATATATGTGTTTATATGTATATGTCTATGTATATATATATATATATATATATATATGCTCAATTTTTTTGAGTGGTTTAATTAAATAAGTATATTTAATTAACTCTCTTGAGAAATTGGCATTTAAAAAATTTTATAATTAATTAATAATTTTTTGAATATAAAAAGTATAATATTTTGCTCTGTATTTATAGAAAAGATGTTTAAAAAATATATTCAAATAATTAAATAAAATTATAATTTAAAAAAAATAAAGCAGAAGTCTTCTATGATAGGTGGCTTCTTCTTAAAAGAAGTTGCCTTCAAGGGTGCATGTAGCAAAGAACTTAAACCAAGTTAGTCAAATAAACTATTCATAACATTAATTGTGAATTAAGTGTTAATCTACTGAGTAATTTAGTGAATTAAAATTCTAAATTATACTTTGTCAATAGATTATTTTTACGACTGCATAAATAAATTCTTTTATTTGATGGAGTTCTCACCAATATGAAATTCATGTATATGATTTATATGTTAAAAATTTATCAGAAATATATAATAAATTGAAATTATAGGCCAGTTATTTAAACATCTTGGCAACTTCTGATAAGGAGAAGAAGTCGACCATCAAACTGGCGACTTCAACTCTTGATAGTACGGATTTAATGATGGTAAAAGCATAGTCACTTTATTAATTTTTGAAAATTATATTTACTTACTTAAATACTTATTTGAAAAAATCATCATAATTTAACACATCCAGCTTGCTAATCTCTTATTATCAAAAAAAAAAAAAAAAGAAAAAGCTAGCTCATGATCTCTGCGAGTAAGATTTCCAGGTAATAAAAAAAGGCATTCTATCAAAAATAGAAAAATAAAAGCAAAATGAACGCTTAATTGCTAACGTTATATATGTAAGTTGACGGGAAATTAGTACGTTGACTAACCGAATTAATGGAGATCGATCCCTGCTTATATATATATATTATTAATTAGTAACCAAACGGGCCTACGTACGTACTGAAAACACAACGTGAATGACAATGGATTTGTGATCATCATCGTTATGTGCTGGTGAAATTGAACGGGCGACTAGTTATAATAATTAAGCAGCGTGAAGGCTGTTAAAAAGTACTTAAGCAGCTGACAAATGCAATTAATCATGCAATTAAAAAACAGATCTAGATCGATGATCTGTCTGCATGTGTCTTCACTGATCAGCATGCAGCTGGAAGCTCACCCAACTCTTTTTTTTCTTTCTTTTTTTTTAATGAAATCTCACCTAACTCTTGGTCCTCGCATAATCAATCAGCGAAGGGTGGAAGGCAACACCTTTAAATTTCCCAACTGCAAAAAGAAGAAATTAATTTCCTTAGCACGGAAAAGATGCATGGTAGCTGGCCTAATTAATTTGTAATCATGAGTACTTAACATAAATACTATTGTGTTAAGTGCTAGATGATGTGGGCACATGCATGTATAACATCAATTATTTTAGTACAACTGAATTATTTTGGGCCCAATTCATTTTATTTTTTAGAGTTTTATCATTTTCATGTGGATGCAAATTTTATTACACTACAGATCTAAGGATCAAACAATAAATTTATAATTGAGTAGCAATACATTTTTTAAATAACTAACCTAATACGACGGAAGACAAAAGAAGAGGATGTTAATAGGCTTCTAACTTTCAGTTTAAAGGCACTACACACGTACATGGAATGAAATGACATCAAGAACAAAATAATCAAAAGTATTAAGTGCAAACGATTGAACGTCAATATCATGAGCTTGATAAGTAGTTAAGTGTTTGTCAACTTTGTGAGTAAGAGTAAGACGTGTAGCCTCCAAAGAGGAAGATCATCCGAAACACTATTAGCACCAGATGCTAATGGTGAAATACTCGTGACTTCTAGGCAAAAGTCATGCACCCTTAGACCAGCTATAAACCAACATATTAATAAGATAGAGTAAGACGCATATACCAAAAAAATCAAAAGAACCTCACGATGATATTGCACAATATAGTGACTAAGAATATAAGGATGTGTACTTTCTCTTAATTACTTCCATGATGATCACTAATTATTCTACAAATAGAGGATCGTTTTGCTTTCACTAAAGGACACAATGGAACGATAAGACATGCCAGATGGCATTGAGAGAAGGAGGGCAAGGCCACAACAAAGCACTAGAGCCCTCTCTCTCTCACACATAATTTCTTTTTGCATTGTTCTTTGTTGCCTTGCGCTTTCCTATGGTAAATTTAATTTTCATTAGTGGATTTTGTTCGCTAGACTCGATTTGTGGATGTAGAAGAACATCTCCAAACCATGTAAACTTGCATTGTATCCTCTAGTTGTTACTTTCGTTTTCATCCGTTTGTCTTTGTTTTCCTATAGGTGCGTATGCAAAATCTCTACAGACAATGGGAATCTACAACTCTTAAGTGCCACCCACAAACATATGCTGGAGAAGACCACTACCACACTGAAGATTTCAAGGCTGGCAGCTTTAATTTCCACAGTAATGTGAGAAACTACAGGACTTGCTGTACAAGTAATGAGAGAAAGTAAAATAGTACTTTTAGTTACAGCTGCCTGGCAATCAAGTATATTCAAAGAACTGGCTAATTTGCATTTGCTACAAGTTTGTAATAACTAGTCCTTCCTTCGAAAATGAAAAATGCTCGGATAACAAGTAGGTTTAGAGTTACTATCATCAAATTCCTATATAAATGACATGCAGTAACTATAGGGATAATTTGAAATTGTCCATGCTTGATCTAAGTCAGCCTCCAACGTCACCCCTAACAAGAGACGTCCCAGCTTCCTTTAACAGTCAAATTTAATTAATCAATCAATATTTAACTACTGAGGATGACATTTATAGCATACTAGATGAATTTGATTATGTTATTGTTATCTAGAGCAGACCAAAAACGAAGATGAAATTTGCCTATCGTAACTGATGCATTACAACTGATAAAATAAAGTGTAATAATTTTGTTGACGCCTGAAGAAAAGTAACTCAGCATTGTATGAAACTAATCTCTGTTCAATCAACTCAAACAATATGGCTGCGACTGTCATGCATGCCGTAACAGCCTTGAAATTCAAAAATTTTGATCTACCGTCTCAAAAGCTGGAGCTCAAGGAGAACAACGGATCAAGTAGTTAAAGTTACTTCATATAAAATCAATCTCTCTTCTCTCTCTCTCTCTCTCTCTCTCTTGCTGAACTATGTGTCTCTTACTAGCTTATTTTTGTTGCAACCAAAGTCAATTGATTTCTATCTACCATAACCACTGCCTTAAATCCTCATAATATCATTTAACTAGCCGTCCTTCATCCACCTAACCATTCTCGTCCACAAAAAATTTTAAACCCGTGGCAATGCGCTTGAAAATTATGAGACATGTTTAAAAGTCCTTGGATTGTCTTTGAGATTCATGTTTGTATATTTCGTTGGAATTCTACTATCATGCATCTCCACCGTCAAAAAAAAGAAAAAGCTATCATGCATCTCCAATTAGATCATTGCACACATCTCAAGGAAGGGGCAAGCTGTGAAGCTAAAACAAAAAAGACAATGATAAGTGTTGTAAGAATAAATGTATGGGCAAGCGTTTTATTATTGATATTGTTTATGGGCATCAACTTATAATTTTGCCTTTTCGTTTTAAATACTAATGAAAGTTAGGCTTGAAACAACCCATAATTATTTGCCAATTTGGTATTAGAGTAGCCAGCTTTAATGACAGCTGCCACTCTAGCTCACTCATCGATCACACCAGCAACTCGCCTTATCGCTCTGCCCGTTTACGCTGCTCGGTTCGCTCGACTCATAGAACTACCGCCATTCGGCCCACACCGCTCGCCCCGCTCAGCAGTTCATCACCCTACCCTTACCTCATCCTTCGCTGTTGCATAAAATTAATGCATAGGTGCTTCTAGTTAATTTTGCAAGTTTACAAGCATCACATGTCAAATCTAACTTCTAGTAAGATTAGAAAAACATTTAGATAGAGATACAAAAGAAAGATATCCTAGCTTATAATGAAGTAACAAGGCCTCTTCAATTTTGTCTTCTGATGAGGTAGATACCATTGACCTTGTCTTAATTCCTACTACTCAACTGAGTGTTGTCTAATTAACAGATCAAGGCCATTGCACATTTTACTAGTTCTAATGAACTCTTTCATTACCAACCTTTGTAAAACACAATGAAAAGGGAAAAATGTTACTTTGCAATTAAGATCTTTGGTAATGGAGTTGATAGATAATAGATTCATGGAAAAACTAGGAACATGCATGTAAAACAAAAGGAAGATTGATGGATGATGAATTTCCAAAGATACCTTTCCCAGTCACCGAGTTAAAGGAGCCATCAATTTAAAAAAAAAAAGCAACCTTGTCTTTACTTGAATAAGGAATATAGGAAGTGAATTATTATGCCAGTCATATGATTTGTAATACTAGAATTAATGATCCTAGCAGTAAAAAATTCATGACTAATACTAATATGTGAACCTAAAAGTATACGTATCTGGACAAGATATGAGCTATAGATAATATAATCAGAAAGTGCAAGAACTAAACTCTTACTGGAGGGTCTAATATGAGTAGATAATTGAAAAATCTGTAGCTCCTCAATTATCATAGCACTGTCAGGATTAGTGTAGAACTCCTGATAATCAGAGAAATGATCTTGACTATTTCCACGACCACCACTTTGTCCGCGTTGACCACTACATCACTATCGTCCAAGACATAGCATCCCATGACTAGGCTTCTTATAATACTCACACTTGATAGACTTCTTCTCATCCTTTTATAGAATAACTACTAGTGTTGATACAACTAAACTCTTGATAGGCATAACACATATGCATGTCTCCTCACTCAATACGATTGAAAAAACCTTCAGAAGTGGTAGTAAATCACCTCCTCTATTATGACCTCTAATAGCATCATACTCAAGATTAAGCTTTGATAGAAAATGAAAGACCAACTCGATCCATCTCAATGCATGTTTGGAAGGTAATAGTATATAGCTTGTGCATTTGTTGGTAAAAGGGTACCTAAGGAATTAATCTCAACCTACAAATGCCTTAGCTTTGCAGCAAAAATAGTCACAATCATTCCGCCTTGATGAAATTTGTAAACCCTGCATTGAAGCTCATAAACCTATGTAATATCTCCTCTTTGAGAGTTAATCTATGCCGCAGTAACCCAAATCTCCTTTGCAGTATCGCAAAAGGAGATGCATGAGGTGGTTGATATCAGAATCATTGAATGAAGAAGTTAGATAATATCTGTGAGTTTTCTGTCACCCACTGCCTAAATCCTATACAATCTGGATTCGATTGTGGCTTGGCTCTTATAATATTGTTAACACGTGGTTCCAGCGCTGCATCCCTGTCGTACACGCGCCTACCTGGCGTTTAGCTTTTATTTATTTACTAACTCATCTATCTATTCTCACAGGTTTCTGACCCCGGTCAAACCTCAGATACGAGGGTTCAATCAAGCCTCATCCATGAAGAAACTAGGACTATCCCTGATAATGTCGATGACGATGTTACAAAGAAGTGCCTGTCACAATCAGCTTGGCCCGACCGTGTCATTCCTTGTACAAGGCTTTTTTTCCAAGACACACAAATCAAGGGTCCGTATGCCCCAGCTGTCATGGATTCCCAGAAGCAGTATCAATATTAAAAATTAGCATCCTCCTTTTGCGGCTTTTGGTCCCTCCGACGGCCGACAAGCGGCGTGAACTCAGAGCTTGTTCACCTCCTTTCTTACGAAAAATCAGGATAAGGCTACATCATCTGCTGCCTACAAATACTCCTAAACAGTCTTCAAACAAGAGGATCTGGCATCGAGCATCCGAAAAATCGAGCACCCAGGAAGAGTAGAATCCCTCCTCTACCACCTCTCGTAAAGCAGGAGCTTGAGAACAAGAACATCTCTCTCTCTCTCTCTCTCTCTCTCTCTCTCTCCTTCTTTCTCTCTTTTCCTCTACCACCTCTCTAAGCTCTTTGTATTAGCCTTCACGGCTACTTTTTCCCATTAGTGAAACTTCTTCGCTGACTGCTCGGTGGACATAGGGGATTTCTTACCTGAACCACCTTAAATTGTTGTGTGCTCTTCTGGATGCCCCGAACTCTCTCTCTCTCCAAAGCCTCCACTAACAAGCTTACCTCTCTGCGCGCCGCCGTCTCCCGGAACTCTCTCTCTCTTTTTCAGTATTTCTTGGGATCCCCTACATCCTACGTCAACATCTTCTGGTGCTTTCATTGAGACCCTGAGAAGATGGTGGCCAGAACGCGCCAAACCAACTCCATTGCTCGCAGTGCGCATGCGGGAGAACCTTCCGTCCGGGCACCGAACGACAGGGCTTCGGCCTCAACTTCTCAGCGTCACGCCTAATCTGCTTCCTCCTCCAGGGGAACCCATGTTTCAGAACTTCAGGGGATGCTGGAGAATCTCACTGACCTGGTCATTGGCTTCAAAGCCCAACAGGCCGTGATTCTCAGGCATACTCAGCCAGTATGCGCAGTACTTCCTCTCCCGCCAATCGCGGCGGCCCCTGCTCCTCTCCTGTCGGTCGCAGCGGCTCCTGCACCTCTTCCGCCGGTTGCGGCGACCCAAGAACTTCTTCCGCCGGTAGCGGCGGCCCCTGTACCTCCTCCTCCGATCGCTGAGATTCCTGCTCCCGTGCTTCCTATCGCAGCGCCTTCTATTCAGACGGCTGGCTCTTCTCAACTGCCCAGATGCCCCTTTCGCCTTCAGGAGGTTCACCAGAATCCTCTTCCACCATGTCCGCTACCACAGCCTGCTTTCCTTCCACCTGCCTTCCCTCCTTTCCTTGCTGGAAGAGATCCCCTTTTTCCAGGCATTCAGGCCCCTCATCATAGGCCTGACCCCTTCTTTGGACCGATAGATGGCAATGCTCCTTTTACCGACGTCATTCGACTGGCCCCAATCCCAGAAGACTTTAGGCCGCCCAGGCTTGAGGCCAACAAGGGCGCGACCGACCCCTGTGAGCATGTGCAAGGGTTCGAGGCCGCGGTCCATTATCGCCAGCCAGATGAGGCAACCAAGTGCCACCTCCTGGCGAACACCCTAAAGGGGGCGGCATTTAGCTAGTTCACTAAGCGCCCAAGGGGTTACATTTCCTTCTATGAACACCTAAAATGGGAGCTGATTGCCCATTTCATCGGTCGAACCCGAATGATCGTTTCTGACATGGTGCTCGCCAACATCAAGCAAGGCGAGAGGGAAAGCCTCCGGGACTACACCAACCGCTTCTTCGCCGCCGCGGCAGAAGCTGAAAATGTCGACCCTACAGTAGCCATGCACAATTTTTGCAGGGGACTCAAGGTGGGGGATCTGTCTAAATCCCTGCAGCTGGCCAAACCTCAGAGCTGTCCAGAGTTGGTGGCCAGAGCCAGCCAATTCATGCTCCTCGAGGATGCTGAGTCCTCTCCCCTCGATATTTTCGGAGCCAAGCATAAGAAGAGAAAGAGAAATCATCGGGGTAATGAACCCCCGGCCATGAAGTTACATATGGCCAAGGGTCGTGGTCGAGACGAGTCAAAGCCACGACACGTTTAGCACCAGAAATATTTCTTTTCCCGGTCGCTTCCTGAAGTCTATGCGGCGACCGTCAAACAAGGTTGGGTCTGACCTGCCGAACCCAAGCCAGCGCCTCCGGTCGGAGTAGATCCCGACAATTATTGTGAGTTCCACAGGAACTACGGGCACAAGCTTCACAAGTACCAAGGCCTCAGGACTCTGCTCGACAAATTGGTGGGTCAGGGCAAGCTCGAAGAGTTCATACAGATGGCACCGATCTTTACGGCTGCCCAGAAAGGGAAGGCCCCCATAGTTACTGGGGCTCCTCCGTCTCCAGGTCCCAGCTAACTAGGGCGTCCTTACCCCCCTGCCACCAGGACGATCAATGACATCTTTAGCATTGACCCTGTTGCTGCTAGCCGCCGAGAAGCCGAAGTCGGTGGTATCTCTGAGCAACATTCTTCATCCATTCCGCTAACCTTCTGTCAAAAGAATCTCCCCCAGCAAGGCAACTTACACAACGATCCAATCATGGTCGTCGCCCGCATAGCTGATTTTGATGTCCGACAAGTGCTCCTCGACTCTAGGAGTGCCGCTGACATCCTGTTCGAATATGCTTTCCTCTAGATGGGGCTCAAGGAGGTAAACCTCCTCCGTGCTGGAACCACCTTACTCGGTTTCTCCGGGGAGAGGGTTCAACCTCTGGGATTCGTTGCCTTACCCGTCTCCCTCAGTGATGACAACGGCTATGCCATGAACATAGTGAGCTTCGCCGTCATCAGAGCTAAGTCAGGCTACAACGCCATCCTTGGAAGGATGACACTCAATTCCTTTGGGATGGTGATTTCCACGCCTCACCTCTACGTAAAGTTCCCTACCTCCAGCGGCGTTGTCATCATCAGAGGAGATGACAGGCAGGCTACCCGGTGTTTCCAGATCGCCGCATAGCTCATGATCGATCAATTGGATCCCAGGGAATCTCAACCCGTTGTGCCGTAGAAAGGGGTTATCAATGTAACCTTGGGGGAGGAAGACTCTTCTAAAATTGTAAACTTATCCTCATCCGTGAATGATAAGCAGCAGCGGGAAATCATTGCCATGCTTTCTGAGTATATTGATGTCTTCGTATGGTCTCCTGAAGATGTTTTAGGCATTGACAAGGCTGTTTGTGAGCACCACCTAAACATATCTGAGACTGTCTCTGCTACAAAATAGAAGAAGAGGGTGATGGCAAGGGAGAGGCAGGACGCTATCAAAGAAGAAGTCAACAAACTACTTGGGGTAGATTACATCAAGGAAGTTCAATACCCCCAATGGCTCACCAACGTCGTCATGGTGAAAAAAGCCAACGGGAAGTGGAGGATGTGCGTAGACTTTTGCACATTGAATCAGGCCTGTCCCAAAGACACTTACCCTCTCCCACGCATCGATACAATGGTGGATCGTACCTTCGGATACGAGGTTATGAGTTTCCTGGATGCTTTCTCTAGGTACCATCAGATCCGGATGGCCAAAGAAGATGAAGAGAAGACTGTCTTCATCACTGACTTTGGCACATCTGCTACAACGTCATGCCCTTTGGTCTCAAGAATGCCGACGCTACTTACCAGCACATGATTGATGCCGTCTTCAAGGACTAAAGGGGGAGGAATCTTGAAGCGTATGTCGACGATATCCTAGTCAAAAGCAAAGACTTAGAAGGATACCTCAGCGACCTCAGGGAAACACTTGACACCCTCCGAAGGTTTAACCTCAAACTTAATCCTGCCAACTGCACCTTCGGCGCGGCCTCAGGGAAGTTTTTGGGCTATCTAGTCTCGGCCAGAGGGATAGAGGCCAATCCAGATAAAATCTCGGCGATCCTGAGCATGCCCTCTGCTAAAACGGCAAAAGAGATTAAAAAACTAGCAGGGTGGATCAACAGCCTGGGCAGATTCATCTCAAAAGCTGGGGATCGATGTTCGTCATTCTTTCGATGCCTGCGCAACAACAAGGGGGGTCAATGGACCAACGAGTGCGAAGCCGCTTCCACAGAACTGAAGAGGTATCTTACCTCGGCCCCGATATTAATGGCGCCAAAGGAAGGGGCGGTCCTATCTTTATACTTGGGTGTGTCTGACACTGCAGTCTCAGCGGTCCTCGTGGACAACGATAAGGGGGTACAACATCTAATCTTTTATATCAGCCACATGCTCCTAGACGTTGAAAGCCGATACCCCACGCTGGAAAAGCTTGCTCTGGCTCTCCTGGTGGCGAGAAAGTTATGCTCGTATTTCCAGTCCCACACCATCCAGGTTGTCACTGATCAACCACTCCTGAAGATACTGCACACCCCTGAGGTCTCAGGAATGCTGCTCAAATGGTCCATTGAGCTGGGCGAGTATGACATTAAGTATGTCCCACGAACAGCAATCAAGGCTCAGGTGTTGGCAGATTTCGTAGCTGAGCTTTCTACTTCAGAGCCACCGCTTGCCAGACATTGGACAAACCTTTGGTCCCTTCATGTCGATGGTGCTTCTGGATCGCAGTCCCAGGGGGCTGGAATTCTCCTAACCAGCCCAATGCGAGCCACCTTACACCAGGTCGTGACACTTTAGTTCAAGGCTACGAACATCTAGGCGAAATATGAAGCTCTTATTACAGGGCTAAACTTCGCACTCAGTATGGTTTTGAAGTGCATACAGGTGTTCAGTGACTCTCAATTGGTTGTCAACCAGGTGAATCGAGCATTTGAAACAAAGGATGAGGTTCTGAAAAAATATCTGCAACAAGCTCAGTCCTTAATCTCATAATTTGAAGATTTCTCCTTGACGCATATTCCCAGAGAAGAAAAAAAAGTGGTAGATTGGCTCGCAAAGGTGGGGCTCCCCGACCTCCGCCGACCTCAAGCATTCGAAAGGCCCAGTTTTGAATGTACAAAAATCCAATCTGAGGAGCATCCGCCTTGCTGGATGGATAAGATCCTCAATTACCTGAAAGATGGGACGCAGCCCGATAACTGGCAAGAGGCGAAGAAGCTAAAGCTTCATTGCGCCAAGTACATCCTCATCAATGGAGAGCTCTACAGAAGGTCTTATGCCAAGCCCCTCACCAAGTGCTTACGGCCTGAGGAAGCCCAAGAGGTCATGGAGGCTGTGCACAAAGGGGAATGTGGAACTCATGCTCGTGGTAGAAGTCTGGTTATGCGAATTCTACGCCAGGGATTCTTCTGGCCAAATATCCACAAGGATGCTCAGGTGTTCGTGGAGAAATGCTCTCAATGCCAGTACTACGCTGACATGCACAAGCAGCCCGTCGGCTATCTTAAGCCCATCAATTCATCTTGGCCCATCGCTGTTTGGGGGCTGGACTTCCTAGGCCCAATGCCTATGACCATGAGGAACTACAAATGGATACTAGTGGCTGTAGACTACTTCACAAAGTGGATTGAGGCCAAGCCACTTACTCAGCCTACTGCGCAGAATGTCAAAAATTTCCTGTGGGCTAACATCGTCTACAGATACGGCATACCAATGGTGATTATCACAGACAATGGTACCTCGTTTGCTAATCAGCGGGTCCATGACTTCTGTGACAAATACCAAATCAACCTCAAGTACGCATCCAACTGGCATCCTCACACCAATGGGTAGGCAGAAGCCGCTAACAAAAATATTCTGAACATTTTGAAGAAACGCCTCGACGACGCCACAGCCCGCTGGCCAGAAGAACTACCAGGTGCTCTTTGGGCTTACAATACAGCTCCTTCCGAGGTCACTCAGGAGTCTCCTTTCTCCCTTTCATTCAGGATGGACGCAGTCATACCAGTTGAGCTAGAACACTCCTCCCCCAGGGTAGAAACTACAGCCAACTTCAATCTCGAAGATCTGCAAACCTGGATGGGTGAAAATGATGATTCATGGCGAGTCGATCTAGACCTCATAGAGCAGAAAAGAGAGGTGGCCGCACTCAAGCGCGTGGAGCACAAGCGCCAGGTTAAAAGATATTTCAACCGCAAGGTTAACCGCAGGACTTTCATTCAAGGAGACTTGGTACTCAAATGGTGGCTTCTTGCTGGCAGCAATTTGAGGGTTCCCAAGCTTGAGCCTAACTTGGAAGGCCCCTACATCGTGCATGAGGTTGCTGGACCGAACGCATATTATCTCATGACTTCTGAAGGTATCCAACTCCCTAGAACTTGGAGTGGGGATAATCTAAAGAAATTCTACGCCTGATCCCTAGCAGCAGTTCATTTTTATACTTCTTATATAAGATTCATTTGTATAGATTCATTCAGGAATTTATTACACGAATTCAATTGATAAGTTCTGGGACATTCTTTACTAATAAACATCTGGGTTCTTCCAAAATATATCTAGATTTCTTTATAATGTCTCAATGGTTATTTCTTGAACTCCAAAGTTCTTGTGACAATGAATCTTACACCTGTTAAATCATATTGGGGTATTCATATCAGCCTAATGTCTATCGCTCAGGTATGATTTCAACCTCAATTCTCAACCATCGTACCCAAAGGCTCCCGAGCCTCGTACACGATGGTTCGTTATAACTAACCTTCCATATATATATGGAGGTCACTGAGCCTAATTACTCCTGGCAGGCGGGGTCTCCTACATATATCTAGAACCCTTTCATAAGCCCATCCAGCTAGCGGAAGGTCTGAAGACCTGCTCGTAACCTTAGGACAGTCTCTGTCATCTACTCATGATACAGGTCCCCCCTAAGCAGAGTGTCTTCACTTACCACTAGGATCTGCCGCTCTAACGGGGGTCAGCCCTTGCCATAAGTACAAACATCGGCCACGATATTTCAGACGATCAAGTTCTTTTGGCATTGGGTCAGATAACTCCTCCTAGCCAGGATCTCCACTACTATTAATACTTCTTTCCTATGCAGGCACATAAAGGGATATGATCCCAAGCCCAAAATTATGAAACCCCCGAGGTCAGCCCATGCCTTAAGTACAAACATCGGACACGATATTTCAGACACTTTGTCCTTTTGGCATTGGGTCAGATAATACCTCTTAGGTGGGATTTCTTCTGTTATCATTACTTTGTGGATTTGTGAAGTTCAAAGTTCAAGTTGGGAATATTCTATATGGCTCAAAGACCTTTATTATTAACTAGTTATGAGGGATTTTCTCATAGAGTCACAATCAGAATGTCTCAAACTTTATACAAAGATACCTGTTCATTTAATACACATCAAAATAAAACAGGTATGTAAAACAAAACAAGCTTTCTATTCATTCATTTTCAAAATTACAAAGAATTGAGGTTACAATTCACTCATCTTACAAGGAAAGTGGGTTAGCCTTCACTGATCCCATCCAAAAATCGAACACCTAATGGATGAATTCGTCAGTTAAGTCAAAACCCCCTTCCCTGTAAGTAGGATCAGCAGCCAGGCAATGAAAGAGATCCACTTCCTCGAGGTCAGAGGCAATAATTTTGCCCTCTTGGATCAAAGTGGAGGCCAATCCTTTCCATGCTCGCTTGATCCCTTCTAACCTCTCTTTTCTACAAGGTAAGCATGTTTTGAAATGAAAGATTTGCATGAGAGAACTCAAATATTTTTTGGGCATTTAGGTATCACTATCTAACAGTGAGATTTTTCTCCCACAAAGAAAGTACGTGTTGGACTTATTATCCAATACAGGTCAATTGGGTTGTAAACCATCTTCCCCACTTGATCTAAATCATAAATTAGCTAAAGAAGTTAGTGAACCTATTGATGATTGGTATAACAAAATAGTTGAGAGACTTCTTTAGCTTTCTCACACCAAGCTTGGCACTATGTGAGTGATTAGTAGAGTTATGCATAATCCTTGAGAGCCTCGTATGAAGTGGTAACTCAAATTCTAAGATATCTGAAAGGATGTCTAGGTAAAGAATTTTGTTTTCAGCAAATGATCGCATAAAAGTAGAATGCTATATCAATGCTAACTAGGCAGGATCATTGGATATATAACAGAAGAGTGACTTATGGTTATTATATTTATACATTTGTTGGCATTAACAACTTGCTAGCATGGCGTAATAA
The DNA here is from genome assembly GCA_019297695.1 of Apostasia ramifera. Taxonomy (NCBI): domain Eukaryota; kingdom Viridiplantae; phylum Streptophyta; class Magnoliopsida; order Asparagales; family Orchidaceae; genus Apostasia; species Apostasia ramifera. The sequence goes on from JAEMOT010000561.1 coordinate 32,112, forward strand.
AAACAAGGGATAATTACCTACATGCCACACAATTTAATTTTATTTATGCCTTACCCATTCATTCTTAGTTAATTATGCTATGCACACTCAAAACATTACAAAATCTTACATACATACATTTGAGTTAAAAATTAATCAAAATCTATTTGAAAAAAAAAATTCTGTTAGTAAATCAATAAAACTATATTTTTACTCTTAATAGTACATATTTTTCTCTTCCTCAATACCACACTAAAGCGTTGATCTATCCTAAAATCAATTCACGTCGCGGATATCTCCTTCCTTTGTCGCCACCTAAATATTAAGGTTTTAGGATTTTTCACTCAAAATATATTTAAATATTCTTAAAATAATATGATGAACGGCTCAGATTTTTTGTAATCTAACTATAGTTAGGTTATTGAAAAATTATGGTTACTCATTATAATAGAAATAAGTTAAAGTGTGTATATGTAAGATTTTATAATATTTTGAGTGTGTATAGCGTAATTAACTAAGAATGGATGAGTAAGGCATAAATAAAACTAAATTGTATGGCATGTAGGTAATTATTCCTAAAAATAATTAATAGTCAATTTCAAAAATAATTAATAGTAGTTTGCTCTAGTGCAAAAGTACGTAGAGTATCGAGCTATGGCACCTTAAGGATCAAGTCACCGAGTTTCTATGGCTTAAAGGCCTTCTATCCAAGCTATGTCTCCTTTATCAAATGTCATTTATGTTTTAATGTGATAACAAAGTTGCAAAAGATATAGCAAATAATTTTGTTCAGCATGATAGAACTAAATATGTGGAGATTGACAAGCATTTTATTAAAAAAATTAAAAGTTAAGAAAGTTTATATATTGTATATTCGCTCATCTAACTAATTGGTGTCATGATATTCTCACAAAAGGTCTAAGCTCTCAAGTAGTTTCTTCTATTGTTATTAAGATCGGCATACATGATATCTATACGTACACCATCTTGAGGGGGAAGTGTTGTGAAAATAAATATATGAGTGAGCGTTTTATTATTAATTGATGCTTATGGGTATCATCTTGTAATTGTGTCATTTTAATTGGCTTTAAATACTAATAAATACTGATGAAAGTTTGAAATAAAACAACCCATTATTAGCCAATTATACGGAACCAGAGAATGACAGCTTAATTAATTTTTGAGAGCGTCAATTTTCTCACTCAAACTGAACAGCTACGTACCAAGAAGCCTCTCCCAAACCGAAGTAACCAAAAATATAAAATAAAATTAATAAAATAAAAGGGCTGCTCTGAATTTGTATCGGTGGATTGCTATATATATATGTAAGGGCACACTAGCTAGGTCACGATGCTCGATCGCTCCTACAACTCACAGCAAGCCACATACATTCGTTCGAACTAGGAGTAGCCATCGCAAGTGAAAGAACGGAAGAAATGGCAAGTGGAAGGGTCAAGTACTGCCTCTGCATTCTAATGATCATAACTTCAATATCATCATTTGCAGTCGCCAGGTTCTCTCCTGCTGCTTATAATGAGAAAGAAGAGAAAGATGAAGAGAAAAAAGAGGTCGATGTCGTCTATGCAGCAGACAAGCATGAGGGTAGCTTTCTAATTCCCGGGATTGGACGCTACATGGTCGGAAGCCATCAGCGCCCCAGCATAATCGGCTTAGACCGCAGCGGCCCGGCCGCTGCTCATGCGCGTTACCTCCCGGGGAACGATGACACCTTCGTCCCCAACCCTGGATATGAGGTCCCCAACCCTTCCAATGGCGGAACCAACGTACCATGACTTCTACTTCATATACAATATTGCGCTTCCGTTTTACTAGTACGTACTAGCTGCTTTGCATATATAGCTGGGAAACTATATACGACTCTGTTATTCCCTGCTACCTAGCTAGCTAGCTAGATAATATTTAATTATAAGCTTCTTGCATGTTGCGTATCGATCGTACAATTAAATAAAGACAAGGTAGCGCTGCTAAATTAATCTGTTTAATTAGCCTGTTTCATTTCATCGGAGCTTCTCTACTGTGGAAAATTTTCGCGTGCACAATGCGAGCCACGCCATCCATCCGCGCGCAAATGAGATCATGCCGCATGAAGCGAGGCTTCTCTGATCTCCCTCCGGGCAACCATGGCGTAACGCTATTAATATTTCTTTTTAATGAAAAGGAATAGTAAGCATTTTAATTTTTTATTAAAAAATTAAAATTTATCTTTTCCCTGTTTGACTAGGAGTTTAAAATTAACCTGATTTAATTTTAACTAGGTATATCACATCACATATAAAATTTAATATTAAAAATTAAATTTATTTCACATCCTACACATATTACTAAAATAATAACTAACTTATATCACATCCCTCACATATTCCAACATAATAACTAACTTTATATCACATCCCTCACATATCCTAATATAATAACTAACTTTATTTCACATCATTCACAACTTTCAATAAAAAAATATATTTATTCAAATTTAATTTTAATTTTCTTAAATTTAATCTTACAAACAAATACACCCTTATAATTTGCTTCTGCTGCTCTCTTGAGGCGGACATGGCTTAATGACATAAATGAGACTTTAAAAAAATAAATTAACATTATTATAAAAAAATTAAATTATTAAACGTTTTTACATTGGCGCAGATACTATTTTCTTTAAATAACAAAAAAATATCAAATTAAATTTATAATCAAATTTTAATATTTTATATTAAGTTCTCTTGAAATTAAATTTTTTTATTAAAGACATTTTTTTAAAAAAAAAATTAATTATGTAAAAATAAAACAGTAAAAATATATAACTTTTTTATTAATAAAAACCTGACATAAATAATAAAATTATTTAATATACATATTTGCTGCACTGCCCTATAAAATACTCTAAATTTACTATAGAAGTTTTGCAAAAATAGTGCATTTGTTTGAAGAATAAAAAATTATATTTTTTTTCATTTTTTTCAAAAATTTCTTTTCCATTTTTCCCACCCAAAAGAAAATAAATTTTTATGTGGAACGTCATTAACTACATTAGCTAAGCACTTTGTCTCTCCTTTATTATCATGCACAGAATTTGTGAGGAAAAATTTTTATATTAGTGATAGCCAACATTACACTACATTGCAAGAAATCAGTGGTATGTAAATTTACATAGCAAGAAGTCAATGTTTTGTAGCTCTGTGTAATACAAAGTTTATGCTATATAGTAAGAAATCAGTGCTACGTAGCTCTACATAGCAAGAAATCAATGTTACATAGCTCTACATATATAGTAAGATGTCATTGTAATATAGTTCTATATAGCACGAAACTTGTGCTACGTAGCAAGAAGTTAATACTATATAGCTTTATTTAGTAAGAAGGTAGTGCTATTACTTGACCTATTATGTATCCCAGCGAGTGACAATATAACAGTACATAGTAAGAAGCCAATGCTATATAACAAAGCTGGGCAATAACAAGGCTACAAGTTTGGTGATGGCAAACCAGCAATAGTACAACAAATGTGATTATAAATTTAAATATAGTGTAGCAATTATGTACATTAAATAACTTTATTGTTTATGTGTTGGTTTTTATCAATAAAAAGTTGTACATTTTTTACTGTTTTATTTTTACATAAGTAAGTGTGTTATAAAAAATTGCCTTTAATTTAGAAAAATAATTTCAAGGGGACTCAATGCGAAATATTAAAGTTTGATTATAAATTTAATTCTATATTTTTTGCTATTTAACGAAAATATTATCTACATAAATGCAAAACTGTTTAATAATTTAATTTATTTTTTAAAATCTCATCTGTCATTTATTCTCGCCTGGAAGAAAAGATGGAGATTATAAAACATAAATTTTAATGTTTTTAATAAAAATTATAATTTAAGTGCGATTCCTTTTCATAAAAAAAATATTAGCATTCCATTCCACTGTAGCCACATGGAGAGAGTGAAGCATCATGCCACACGACAATCTCATTAGTATGCAGATTGGATGATACTGCAAGCATTGTGCACGTAAAAATTTCCCCTCTACTATTAGCATGCTTCCACACAAGTCAACTTCAAAATTAGGTAAAACCTTCTATAATTCTCAAAGAAAGAGCAATTATATATGATAAAAAGCCAGTGTAATCGTACTCAGTTAATAGAAGTGAAAACAAGTGACCTAAAGTGAAGATCTATTGTGATCAGAATATGGAATAACAATTATTCCTTGTTTAATTGAAAGGTTAATTTTTTAATAATATTTCATTTTATTAATTTAATAAAAAATTATTTTAATATTAAAAAGATTATAAGAAGTGATATAAAATTAATTCTAATATTAAAATTTATATTAGATATAAAATAAAATTAATTTTAAATATTAAAATTTATATTGAAGCTGAAAAAAGATGTGAAACAAATTAACAAGAAGGTCGCAAGCGGAGAGAAGCCTCAAAACTCAATGTAGTGTAAATCCAACCAAGGTTCTTGCCTGGTATTTAGCAGCTCAAGCAAATGCTATGAAGTTCAATCCAATCATTAACTATTGATTTTCAGATCTCAAACCGCAAACAATTTAAGATAGAAGAGACCGCGTTGCCATCCACAAAGCAGAGTTGCCTTGCCAAGCAGGAAGTAGGTTGAGATGAGAACTTTCAGAAAGCCACTAGTCCCAAATTTGATATGCTCGCTGTTCCTCCGTTCAAGTTCTAGCATGATGTCCAAAAAAAAAGTTCTAGCATGTTGTTAATTTTAAAGTTAAATCAATAGTGTTGTATTAATCCGTAACTTCGCAATCGACGATATCATGGATAAATCCTACACGTAGCTGTTTCCATATGACAATAAAGAAATCGGTTTATCATGAGTGCAACACATATTCCTAAAATGGGAATTAGAATAACAAAATCAGCTTGTGATGAATGACGATCCAAAGGTATCAAGTTTGATGAATATTGTAATTACAAGTGACGTAGTTGCTAGCAGATCTGTATGCTTCTGAGCAATAACAATCAGCGTTTAAAGAGAATTTTGACATATTTATCAGATGGCAAGTCACTAAGGAAGGCAGAAGAGCTAGAAAAGCTAAACTTATCTTAGTGAAAACTTCACAGTTAAAATAAGCTGATGGGCATTTCTTTAACGTTACATACACATTAATGAACATAAATAGCATTTACACAGAATCCTTGTCACAATATGACAATTTCTTGCTAAAAAACAAAATAATATATATATGTAATATATGACAAATCCTACTGAGAAAGTTATATTTTCACAGTTCTGATTATGATGTTCATCATTGTAAAGACAGCATTTTCGACTTTCTAATTCACCAAACCCTTCCTGTTTTTCCTGACAGCCATCGGAGCCATAATACAGAGGTTATTAACAGTTACTACCATTCATTTTCTCATACCCTGGAAAATGTTGACCAAAAGAGCAATTAGTGTATCACCGCAAATAGAAAACTAATAAATCAATTAATAAGGCATCCTATTAATTGACGGTCCATATAACATGATACTTGATGAATGATGCAGATATCTACTTTATTTTATTTTAGCATTTAGAGAATTTGTTATGGATTTGAATTAATCAAATCTTATTTATTTATTAATTTATTTCATTAGCGTGTTTGCTAAATCTTACATGATTTGTTTTTATTTTAATATGAAATTAACTCTTTTTAAATAAATTAACTACTTGAATATTTGAATGACCTTATGATAAATAAAAATTTATGTTTGCATGCAAACTAGCTTTGAAATGAGTTAGGGTGCGAGATTTCAAGAAAAAAAGGGCGGGAAAAACCTTAGGTGAAATCTTAAAACCTAGTTATTCATTTCTTTTTGTTGTTCCTCAACTTTGCCATTGCACCAACATTCGGCATCACAATTAGTCCTTTTGCACAATTTTCATAAGCATACAGGAAATAAAGGACAGTGATAGCTGACAAGAATACCTCAGGAGATGAAGATTGAGAACGATCACTCAGCTCCAACCCAACCTCTGAGTTCCTTGCTTCAGATTTCTCATTTGAATAACTGAAGAGAGAATATTACGTTCTTTTAGAACTTGAAATGAGTAAGAATACATAATGAGTTAACAAAGATGACAAGAAGTTGCTTACGTTGATAGTATCATTACCCAAATTAACTCTACACAGTCCACCCAGAGAAGTCTTTGCTCAATTGGAATTACCCCGTAAGTAATCAAATGAGTAAAAGGCCACAGCTTCCAACCAGCCTATCAAACCAAGGATATAATTGCTTTTGCCATCCATTGCCAGCATGATTACATGCAGTAAGTAGGCATAACGTGTACATTCATATCAAGAACAATTAGAAAAGAAATCTCATCGAATTGGAGTAAATAACCTACCTATATTGAGAATCATGATTCAAAAGACACAGGATGCAGTTTTAAAATTATTTAGTTCACCAAACAGGACAAATCCAGTACATATATATAAGACTATACCTTGGCATTTTATGAATCAACACTACTTTCGATGGGAGAAGGGGAACATCTACCGTGGGTCCATATCATAAAGATCATCCAATTTACTAAAACTAAAGTACGGAAAATCTTCCACAACAAAATCCACATTTTTTGATACCACCATTAAAAATTCTCCTCCATGAATAAGTAATATACGCAAATCCATACATCTGTACTATATCATTAAAGAGGGGTTTTAATCCATAAAAGCATCCGCTATGGATCTCAACAAAAAACTTGTTAGAACTCAAGCTCAGGTGGTTTGCTTCAAACCAGGATTACTACATACATAATAACCTTCATCGTTACATAATATAGAATAATAAAATTCACATAGATAACCGACTAATTATCATGTGATGTTGAATACGTGTATATCATGAGGCTCTATTTATATCAAAATTTCCCTGAGGAGATAATAACATACTGAAAACCACGGTATATTAAATGTCCAAATAATAAAATGATTGTTTCAATTCATATCCCATTTCCTATCTATCCACAATGGCAGGCGACTAGTAGCGCTGACAAACCGTTTTGACCAAAGGCTAAATACAATATATTGAATTATATATTAATCTAATATTTTTCAATCAATTGGGCATGAGGCACATTACCAAAAAACTAAACATCCCTAATTGCTTTCATTCAATCACAGGAAAGCAGTAAAAAAACATGAGTCTGCAACAAAAAAGTTTGATATTTCATGAATTCCACTAGATAGGATTGTATTCTAATATTTGAACAAGAAATAAGTAATTCATTCTCATTATGTAAGCAATAGAACGTTCTAAAGTAATGTTGCAAGGCGTGAATGCTTGCAGTTCTTACTGTTAACATAGGCCAAAAGGTAGCTTTTAGTTCACTGAAAATATTTGCCGGAGATTCAAACCGCAGGAAGCCAAGGACCACGTAATAAACGCTATTCCACGTTGCAGACCATGCAGTTTGGTCAAATATCACTTTAGCAAGAACTACCCACCAATCCTGGAAAGGAAAAAGAAACTGGAACAGAAAAGATATGTGTAAGCATAGCAGTATGTTGAAGATAAACCAATCAAACACATGGAAGTGAAACATGGTAGGTTCAAGTAGACAGTGGTGGAAATCCGAAAATCCACACAAAGCCTTGTTTGGTTAGAGGTAGTTTTTTTGGACTGGAGAGAGAAAATGTGTTGATTTTTATGTATGATGTGACATAAAATTTTTTTAATATTGAAAATTGTATAAGATGTGAAATAAAATTGATTATTTTGTTAGAATATGTATAGGATGTGAAATAAAATTGATTTTTAATGTTAAGATTTGTACATGAGGTGAAATAAAAAATATTTTTATTATTAGAATTTTTGTATGAAATGAAATAAATATAAAAAAATGATTGGTTGTTTTGGAGGGCTTTAAACAAACAAGCCCACATCATAGAGTTACCAAGTTCATCCATCCTAATAAAGGGATCAAAGCTGATGTTTTTCAAATCCAAGAAGTATCCCAACTCCCATTGACCACCACATTCGAACAAAAACTGCACAGAGGAGTTTTCAGAACAAGAAAATCCCAATTACAATCCGGGAAAAGACACCAAAGAATGAAGAGTTCCAATCAAAAGGAGCAACCAAGAGGAACTGTTCAAAGAACTTTTACGACCAAAGACCTGATACGATCAAGGATTGCCTCCCATCTTTGGTCGTAAGAAATACCTCAAACGCTACCCAGACCCAGTGCTCATTCATCCTGCTGTTTAAGGAATTACCTGTGAGTAGAGAAAAAAAACAAGTACAATACAAAGAGCTGCAAGTTCCCAGTAGTTAAGGATTCTCCAATCCAATTAGCTAGCAATACCACACAACTACTCCATGCTGCAAATCCTGCAACTCAAGAACACGGAAAAAGAGAATTGTTCTACCTTTATTATGGGTGGGGTTTAACAGATAGACTTGGCCGTGCAAGACAAACTAGGAGGTCCCCTTTGTATTCTTTTTCTCCCTATAAATTGGGGATTTATTATAGGAAAAAAAATAGGGACAAGATTTGTGTCTCAAGGGAAATCTACTCCCACTGCTCTTCAGTAAGTTCATACAAAACAGCCCCATTTACCCTTTTTTTATTCTGATAGATGCCGAGAACCTCTAACTAAAACTTCCTTCTAGAAGGAAGTCTGGATTAGACATGGTTAAGGTTGGTATCATAGTGCAAATGCATTTCCAACAACTTACGGGCTATGGCCAACATGAAAAATGTGAATCAAAAGACCAGGGAACAACTTAAAGTACTTATTAAACATCATTGGATTAATACAACAATGACAAACATGTTTGTGATGGATGGTGAAGAAGATAACAATGCTGAACATCTAGCCACAAGCATGAACCAACTCCAAACAAAATGAAGACGATAATGGAGATGTTTTAGCACCTCCAACCTGCCAGAAAGATAGTTGACTAGACAAAAAGGTCCCATCATAGATGGCCTAGAGGAATAAAGAAAATAGCCCCTCCTGATTGAAGCAAAGATTAACTTCTCTTCATTCAATGAGTTGTCTTAAATCTTTGGTTACCAACTAACCTAAAAGCTTAAGGTTTGCAGGTTCTGGATTAGAAATGATTTTATATTCTAATACGTCCCCTCATGAGCAAGCTTATTTACTTTGTAACATGGAATTCAGTAGTATTTTTTAAAAACCTTATGCAATAAATAATTCACCAGAGTTCAAACTAGAGACATTTGGCTCTAATACCATGTTATATCTCTAACTACCAACTAACCTAAAAGCTTAAGTTTTGTTGGTTATGGCCTAAAACAAATTTTATATTCTAATAGGTTTAGTCAATGTAGAGAAGGTATATATCTTTGTCGATCAGCTAGAGATCTACTTATCTATCTATAGCTACGTCACTTATATCGAAGAGTCATATTGTGACCTGCATACGTAAGTAAAAGCAATAGAGGTAGACAGGCATGCACATATGTGAATCATTCCAAGACGAATACTACCATTATCATGAGTCCAGCTTTAAGTCTTGACACATAGAAAGTAGTTTGTCCTACTTGACAGCATCCTATAGACCTAGCCAAATGTAAGGGCTTGTTTGGTTCAAGACCCAAAAGAGCCTAATCATTAGTTTATTCATATTTCAAATGAATCATAAATTTCAATAACTTTATTTCACATCTAACACAAATGCTAATATTAAATTAATTTTATTTCATATCCATCACAAATTTCAATATTAAAATCAACTTTATTTTACAACTTACACACATCCTAATATTAAACTAACTTTATTTTTCATCAAATTTATAAACTAATATATTCTCTCTCTTGCCTAAAAATAATCTTCCAACTAAACGAATTGTAAGAATGAGTCCGACGATAGTATTAGAGAGGGTGTCACCTATGACTGTTGCGAAGATAGTAGTGATACAACAAAGGACGACTTAGAAATTTTAAACATTGCGATTGACGATGATCACCCTATATATGCTGGCAAGGGTGCCATTTATGTTGATCTTAGGGAGTGCACTTTTGATACCAAATACACTCACGAGAGTCCATCTCTTGAGACTATGCAAGAGACTGTGCATAGTGTAACATCCACTTCTTACACAGCAAGTATGCAGTGATTGCCACACTTCATGTGTCTACTCCTGAGTTCACCAATTATATCAACCCTTTGTTTTCTTTGGACATATTTGAATCCAAGTCTACTAGAAGGGAGGTCCAAGAGTGTGTGCGCTCACTACACCCTGAACCACTGTTAGTTGGCACTACACTACTACCATCCCAGTGATCAACAATATGAGAATGGCTATTCGAATGCAATGATAGTAATGATTCATTGGAGTTGCCTTTGGTTGGTGCCATGTTTGGGATGTAAGTGAGCCATATCTTAAACTATATTGTTTTGTCTGGATAGATAAAACATCTTTGTGTGTCACCTAACCTTATGGAGGGCTTGTGGATTTTATTTTCCGCACGAGTGATGAGGGTCCTCAATTGTATTGAGTTCTCTACTCGTGTTCGTGTCTTGCACCATGTCTCATGACCAACCCATGACCCTAAACTTAAAAAAACCTTCACGGTAAGCCATCTCCTTGCTAGTCGAACTAGTACATTAGCGAGTGGATCCCCGAACATGTTGAATTACTACAAGGTAGATCTACTCATATGGGGTGTGTTGTCTGGCTCAGCGTGCATCCTTGTCATGTTAAAGGATGAGAGAAGCAGGCGACAATGCTAATATATTTTCTGCAAATTACCACTCCATACTACGGATATTATTCATTCAAGGGATATAAAAGACTTTGCTGTTACTAACCTTATTGTTAGAATTTTCATTTTGCTTTAAAAAAAAATGTTCTGGAAGATTTCTAGTTATAGGCTCGCATGCCTGCTCGTTTCATGCAAAATGACTAGTTAGTTAGGGTCATATTCAACGCTTATGCCGTTTTTCATGTGCTCAGTAAGTGAGTTTAGCCTCGTTTGTTGCAACATCTATGTTAGACACCCTTAGACGTGACCAACATTTGGCTGCTGTTTTGATGGATTCATCATTTGCATTTAGGTCTTTTGAACTTGTATTACATGATCTCCACAAAGACATCTCTATGAGACGAGCTTTAAGTTTTGATAGGGACAACACTGCTGCTAATTGACATAGGAGAAATGTTGAGCTTACCGAGAGATACTTGATCATGACTCAAATACTATCTAAGCAATTCTCTTCGAGGACCACAAGAATTTTTACAACAAGGAATTCTGTATCACCCAAGGTGTTTAGGATGGTGAACAACTTTTCCATCGGTCGAGTCTTACCGTTGGGTACTACCTTCAATTTAGTACCTTATGTCACAGATTTAGCCTCATCTATGGAACCTATTCTTAACATATAGTTTCCTCCTTCATTCAATCTATGGAGCCTTTTCTTAACATATAATTTCCTCATTCAATGTTCTTGTCTCCACCACTCATTTGGCCTACTTTGAATTGTTAACCATCATTCTACAATCTCTCTCTTTGGTAGTCACATGCCCTTTCATCGATCCCCATCAACTCATTTTCGTCGTCCACCACTCCCATGGGGTCAACTACTCCTCCACCTTCACTAAGCCACTACTATGTTGTTTGATCTTCATAGCCATTTGAATATTGTGAGTCAACAATCAAAGTTATATGTATTCCTCCTTCTAGAGACACATGATTGATCTTACATGACATCACAGCAGTTGTCCTTAAGCTTTAATAGTGATACGAGGATTAGTGAGTTCTTTCAAGTAGAAGAGTATGATCCAGGCACATGCACGAATTCATCAGTTGTGAGCTCGACCCTAAAGCTCCTGCTATCTTTATATTTTATTTTTACTTTATTTCCTTACTGTTTATTTTTTAATTTTATTTGAGTGGATTTTAGCGAGAATATATGTTCATATTTGTAAGGATAATTTGTGTATGTCGATCTCTCTATTGTGTGTGTGTGTGTGTATATATAATGATAATAAAGGGGGGGAAGGAGATAAAAAAAAACCTTAGCTTTCCAAAAAGAAAAGGAAAATGAGATTTTTAAGAAGGAAATGATGGTTCTCCGATGCATTAATTTAAGGGCAAGAAATTATGATACTTAAGAAATGTAGGCAATCCTCTACTAGGTTGTTTGGGTTATTTCACCAAAAATTAGTCGATCACTCATTTCGACTGAAGGCTGTGGTATCACTTCTCCTTGCAGCTCATTTTGCCACTGGTTCGTTTGAGGACCAAAATCAATCGGCGACCTTGCAAGTGTGCCAAACAAGTTAATCTCCCATTTATTGATTGCTTCGGCCACTCCATCAAGTTGTCCACAAGACTCAGATGGACGAATGTATTTTATTGCTACATTTAGGACTTGCTTAAAGATTATTTAGCCTAGTATTGGAGAAGTTTTTGGATGGTGATGGATAAAATGAAGATGACAAAAATAGGAGTGCCATGGAGTCATCACTTCTCAGGCGTCAGATGGGATCTGAGATCTAAACATAGGAGCGAAAGAGATGGTTTCCCCTAAGGGTTGATGCACATTCCCAGAGAGCAAGCTGAGAATTTAAGTCTACAATTTCTTTATCTTATCATTACTCATCTAGTATTTCCTTAATTACTCTCCTTAGTTGGTCTAGCTTGCTTTATTTTTCATGTAACTATAATCTTTTTATTTACACCTCAATGGGTTGAAATCAAAATGTAGCTCACAATTCTTATCACTATTTATCATCTCCCTAAGCTAAAAGTACTCATATTTTTGTAATGAATGCTCTCAAGTTGGCATGTTCATACACTCCAAGATTACCGGAGAGAACGGCCTATACATAGAGATGTACTCGGTCAGCAACGATGAGCATCTCGACCCATTTGAACCATTCAATGCTGAATGAAAAAGCTAAAGAAGTATTGTCTTCCCTCGATAGCTTAAAGATGAAACGAGAAAATACTTGAGGAAGACACCATCCACAAATGAAGATGAGCCATTGCCTGATGAAGGACCAAAAAGTCCAACGCACCAAAAAAGAGGGCCATAAGCCATCTTCGACGAAATGGTTCACAAAGAAGAAAATGAAACACTTCGACTAATTGGGTTCCCTAGGGGACTTGCTTCCTTAAAATGGTGGTGCTTGATTAGGGGATCAAAACTAAGGTAACTCAAATATACAAAGCATCTTCGCTGCAATGCAGCACCACGTTCGAATGAAGATTGCCTAAGGATTTTTTCCAAAGAGGAAATCCATCTACAAGTCGAGATAAAGATCAAGAAAAATGAAGGGTTCCAGTTAGGAGAGAACAAGGAAGGCTATCTCATAAACCACCAATTTCGCGCGTAGTCTCGCAGTTCCGCGTAGCCTCGCAGTTCCCTAAGCCCTGCAAGCGCCCACGCCCGCACTCTAAGTAAAACTTAAGGATGGCAGACTCAGCTATAATAAGGCCAATAAACACAAAAGCTAGCCCTAGGCTCGATCGAGTCTTCTTCCCATCGTGCCAAACAAGCGATGCCCCTTGCCTCCGATCAATCGCATGGCCGCATCTACTGCCAAGTCTCGCCCATGACACACAACAACCTGATCTATGAGGGAGCCTTGCCACACCGACCATGTCATCGCCCACGATGTGCGCAATCAACCATCACTTCGTTCTCCCTCCTCTATAAAGCTTCAACAAAGAATTGAAGACAAGGGCTACTAATGGTTGAGCTTCCACCAAAGATTGTTGAGTTGTGAAAACAGTTTTTTTCCTCCTATAGAGCTGAGTCGGAACAAATGCGCCATTGTCGAGTCCCAAGTCCCGGATGAAAAATGCGGAGGATTGCGTTAGGCAATCGACAGCCATCGTAAAACTTGTCGAATCAATCATGATATGCATTCTTTAAAAAATTGCACTAAAGCTAGAGCGTTCCCTGGAAGTGACACGCTGTATTGCCTGAATATAGTGAGAAATGGGCAAAGGCCGCTACATCGGCGCTCGGGTGTAGTGATAAATATGTAAAGATCCCCACATCATGGACGGATGCGGGTAAAGAAGCTAGTCCAACATTCTAGAACTCAAGTCAGTAGAATTAGATTAGGAACTTGGAATATAGACACTCTGACAAACAAGCTAATGAAGTTAGTAGATATTATGATTAATAGAAACATTAATATTTTGTGCCTGCAGGAAATAAAATGGATTGAAGAGAAAGCTAAGAAATTGATGCCTTAACTTTTAAACTTTAGTACTCTGGTAAGAATAAAATAAGAATGAAGTGGATATAATTCTAAATAAGAACTTAAAAAATCATGCAGTGAAAGTCAAAAGAAATAGTGATAAAATTATGACTTTAAAAATTATAATCAATAAAATAATTATTAATATTATAAGTGTGTATGTCCCTCAAGTAGGTTTGAAGGTAAGCATAAAAAAAAATTTTAAAATAATTTGAAAGAATTAATACAAGAGATACCTTAGGAAAAAAGATTATTCATAGAGGATATAATTTTGGAGAGACAAATGAGGAGGGTAAAACTATTCTAGAGTTTTCCTCAGCATATGATTTTGTAATTGCTAATACTTTAATTAAGAAGACAGATGAGCATATTATCATTTACAAGAATGAACTTTAAGAACTCAGATTAATTATTTTTCTTATAAGAAGATAAGATCGTTTGGATTGTAAAGATTATAAAATCATTTCAAGTGAATGTTTAACGATTAATAGTTTTAGATTTCAAAATAAAGTATTAGAGAAGAAATAATAAGCCAAAATCTTATTCTGAGACTCGACGATGGAATCTAAAAAGTAAGAATAGATGTATATTTAAAAAAAAATTCTAGAACTTGGGCAGTGTAACATTAACGGGAAAATGAATCTTATGTGGCCGACGATTGCTAACCGTATCCATAATGTGGCAAAGAATATGCTAAGAGAATCTAATGAAATGATTTCAAATAATAAATATGCTTAATGATGAAAAGATAATGTACAAGAAAAAATTAATAAAAAGAAAATTTATTATAAAGATTGATTTAAGAAAAAGAACAATAATAAGTGGGAGAAATATAAAATAGCTTGACGAGAATCTAAAAAAGCAGTCAGCAATGCAAA
This sequence comes from Apostasia ramifera, assembly GCA_019297695.1. Lineage (NCBI taxonomy): Eukaryota > Viridiplantae > Streptophyta > Magnoliopsida > Asparagales > Orchidaceae > Apostasia > Apostasia ramifera. Next base: position 47,194 of record JAEMOT010000561.1, read on the forward strand.
AAATATGGCTCTTAAAGATTTATATAAGAAGCTAAACACTAAATAAGATGAAAAATAAATATATAAAATGGCCAAGATAAAAGATAAAAAAACTAAAAACTTAACTCAAATAAAATGTATTAAGGATGAAAATTAAAAATATTTTTAATGAAAGAAAATATCAAAAATAAATGGATAAATTACTTTCAATAGCTTTTTAATTAAGGTTATGAAAATACAATTGATCTTACTAAACTTAGCATCCTAAGAAAAAGTAAATTTACTCTTACATTCAACGTATCAATAAAGCTGAAGTCTAGAAAGCTTTAAAGAAAATAAATTATAATAAAGCAGTAAGACCGGATGATATCCCAATAAATGTTTGAAAGTGTTTGAAAGATAAAGTTTTTTGGCTCACTAGATTGTTTAATATGATTTTGAAGACAAAAAAAATGTCAAATAAATAGTACTTATTTACAAGAATAAAGATGATGTACAGAATTGTACCAATTATACAGGAAGTAAATTAATAAGTCATACTTTAAAACTCTAAGAGAGAGTGAAACAACATAAATTACGCCATGATACTAACGTATTAGAGAATCAATTTGGTTTTATGCCAAGTAGATTTACTATGAAAACTATTCATTTATTGAGAAATCTCCTCAGTGCAGGAACCACCTTGCTGAGCATTTGCCAAGGATGTTTTCATTAATCAAGAACGAAAGTTGGGGGCTCGAAGACGATCAGATACCGTCTACCGCACTCACCGACATTCTTCGGGACGACGCGTCGCCGTCGCACGACCCGCCCCACAGCATTGCTGCAACTCTCTCGAGCGATTGCTTGGAGACGCAAGGGTCTCGCGGAAACCTCGCATTTATTTCTCCGGGGAGAGGGTCCAACCGCTGGGATTCATCTCTCTGCCCGTTTCTTTCTGCGATGACAATGGCTACGCCATGAGCATGGTGAACTTTGCCATCATCAGAGCTAAGTCAGGCTACAACGTCATGCTAGGAAGGACTACTCTCAATTCTTTCGGGATAGTGATCTCCACGCCTCACCTCGCCTCACCTCTGCGCGAAGTTCCCTACCTCCAGTGGCGTTGTCACCATCAAAGGAGATGTCAGGCAAGCCACCCGATATTTCCAGATCGCCGCATTTTGTTCTAGGATTTTTCCTATTTGTGGGACATTTGTGGCATGTAGGACAGAAAAAGAAGTTTCTCCATGTCTTACTGATGAAAGAACCATGGAAAACTTTCCTTTTATGGCTAGATCTCTGTATTGAAAACAGGGCAGTGAGAAGCCGTTCCTTCGCCGCTTTCTTTCGAGTTCGACAGAGCGCTCAAGAGAAGGAAGAGATCTTCGAAAAGTTGATTTTTATGATCCGATAAAGCCGTTTAGCTTTTCAACCCAGTTCCAACAATCAATTCTCGGACCGAGAAAGCGGAGTAAAAACTAGACTTTGTCTTGCACACTGAGGAGTTGCTTTTAAAGCGCTCCGGGGCGCCCGATTCGATCGACGAATTCGGCGAGCTGATCTGCTTAAGTTGAAAAGGCAGGCGGGATGCCAAACAAGTCTTATTTTAGGGTATTCTCCAACAGTAAGAGCATATTCTTCTAGTCTGGACTTATGCCCGGACCAATTTAAGTTGCTCCTAAAGCTAAAGCAGCATTTTCAAACGAAGGGCGAGGCCCCCCCTCCTGAATTCTTGGGCACATCTGAGATCAACAAATGTCGGGAGTTCCTCTATTCAATCTTTTTCCTTCTTCTTGTTGCTGGATATTTGCATTTCGTGCTTTTAACCCAACTCAAGCTGAAGAGACTTATTCAATGGTCACTGCTAACCGCCGCCTTTGATCATCAAGAAATATAAAATATATTCGGAAAATTCCCAAGAATTGGGGGAGATGCGCTTCCTACTGATGAAGGCTCCGCCTTGTGACCTACGGAGTGAATTTAATACTGAAATACATCCCGAACCTACTGATTTCCCGGGAAGGCGTATAGTAGTGACATACTTTGGATCGTCCCGGAGTAGAGTAGTCCCGCTGAGCAAGTCTCGACAGAGACACCACTACTTTGCCTCAGCCCGTGGTGGGGTAGGATTTGATTTTACAATCAATCCCAAGGTGCTAGGGTCCAATAGGTATCCTAGCAACAACCTGAAGTTCCAGTGTTCAAAAGTCTGAACGAGAAAAGGTGACTTAACTCGTCCATACTTTGCTTTAGATAGCATCGGGAAAGCAACTCACCCAACCAAGGTTTCACCTCAGGACAGCTCTTAGAAAAACTAACGGAAGATAGATAGGGACAGTTGACAATTCTTTTCTCATTATTTGACACGCCGCCGAAATTCAATATATTCAACGGCACTGGTAATCGTCTTTTAGTAGCTGCAACACATTGCTCAATTCAGAGCAGCTTGCTGCGATACCGGGAGAAAAAGAAGCTTTTTTTCCCCTCCTCCTTTACCTGGAATTCCAACATTTGAGTCTGATGCCTTCCTTTCCCGCCTTTGTTTTGGTGCGAAGTGTGATTTGATCAAAATTGGAATTTGATAGATTCAGACTGAGAAACTGTCATCCCACCATGACCAACAAAGAGGAATTTGTCGAACAAGAGTCACACTTCTACTTGAGGAGCTTGCCCTTGCCTTTTCGGTACGTAATGCTATCCCCACTCGGACCAAGACATCACTTTGACCAAAAGTTGATTGTGATCTTTTTGTTCAAATAACAATTAAGGTGAAGCAGGGTTAGGAACAAACTAGAAAAACACGTGACATATTTGCAAAAATAGAGATTTTAGGCGCAATAGAAAGGACTGTCACCGGGGTGGGTGAACCCTCATAGATATCAGGTGCCACATATATGGAGTCAAAAGAGAGATGGAGTCCGAGGGAGAGGGGGGGTTTTCTTCGGGGCTCAAAACTTATGATAAAGTTTCGAGACAAATATTTTGGAGAGTTTTAAAAAAGAAAGGGATTTGCACTGGTTATATTCAAATTATAAAAGACATATATAAAAGAATTATTACCTGTGTTTGGACATATGAAGATTTAACTAAGGATATTTCTATTATAGTTGGATTACACCAAAGCTCAGTTTTAAGTCTGTATCTTTTTTCTTTGATTATGAAAGTCCTGACAGCACATATCCAAGATGAGGTACCTTGATGTATGCTCTTCGCAGATGATATTGTCCTTATTAATAAAACTAAAAAGAAAGCCAAAGTGAAACTCAAACTTTAGAGAAATACTTTAGAATCTAAAGGTTTCATCGCAGTAGATCAAAAACTGAATACATGCACATTTCGTTAAGGAAAAAATACTTATATTAGTGATGTGACAATTAGTGATCAAATTATCAAGAAGTGAGAGCGCTTTACATATCTTGGATTAATTATACAAAATAATGATGAAATAAATAATGATATTATTAGCAGAATCCAAACAGAACGAATAAAATGGAGAAATACTTCTGGTGTGTTGTACGATAGAACAATTTTATCCAAACTTAAAGGTAAATTTTATAAAACTGTAGCAGGACTAACTATAACATATGGTGCTGAATGCTTACCTACAAAGAAAAAATATATAAATAAAATAAGTGTTGCAGAAATAAGGATGCTAAGGTGGATGTGTGGATATACACGAAAGAATAAAATGAGAAATGAATATATCCGCGAGAAATTTAGTATTGCACCAATTGAGGATAAATTTAGAGAAAGTCAGCTTAGATGGTTTGGATATATAAATCGTAGGTCCATTGAAGTTTCAATTAGAAATATTGAGTTATTAAATTTTGCCCATACTCAAAAAGAAAGATGGAGACCAAAGAAGACAACAAAAAACTATTAGAAGTGATCTTACTCACTTAGACTTAAATAAAAATTTATTAATTGATAGAGCGCAATGAGAACAAATGATTCATATAGTTATTAACACCTGGATTCAACGTTGAATCTCAGCTGTACACGTGGCATCTAAAAAATCATTTTACTTATCATCGTACACAATGTTGCATTCATTGGTTGCAATATTTGATTAATCATGCTTTGCTTTTATAGATCTCTAACTTCGACTACGATGTTTTATGATCTATAGCTTCCTGTGACATCGATCACGATATTTGATCATCCATAGATAATTTTCTAATAATATCGACCACGAAGCTTGTTCATCCGCAGCTGTCGCTGTCCTACAGCCTGATGGAGACTGCCACATCAACACAACTTCCACTAAGTGTAGATTCCCGCCAGTCACATAAACCAAGGACCTGCGTGCCCTTGTCACAGTCGACAGTCTTCCTGGAGCCGACAAGTGTGGGGCCGATAGTATGGATCCTACAGTTATAAGATTTCGACAATATGGGGCCGACAATTATGATATTCCGACCCTAAAACTCGCTGAACTCCACTATAGTTTACCTATAAATACCTCTAGCTGAAGCTCCAGAAAAGAGGGGAATATCAGAGAGTATCAAGGAATCATCAAAGAATCATCAAGAGAAAATTTGTATTCTTCTTTTTCTCCTTTCTTCTTGTACTAATCCTCTGATCAAACCTTTTTGAGCTTTAGTGAAACCTTCTTCGCTGACTCTCCAGTGGATGTAGGGAAAGCTATCCTTGAACCACCTTACATCCTTGTGTATTTTTCTGAATGGAACTTAGCCCCTTCTCTGTGTCAGTGTTCTGGGCTGGAAATGTCACATGCCGCTAATTCTCAGGACTCTCATCTCTCTCCGTCAACAATAGCTGACCAACCTAGTGGGATTAAGGCTTGGTTGTTATTGTTGTTGTTGTAGAGCTGAGTCAGAACAGGCAGTTTTGGTTAGGCAATGGAGCAGGCTTCCATCTCAAGGTTTATTGATTGTTTTGGCTTAATACTTGCTTTCTCCTAGCTCATTTGGTCCTCCTGTTCACTGAATTTGCTAAGTAACTATTAATGGAATTGGAGTTTCTAATCTCTTCTTCATACGTGACTGTATCGTATACAACTGAACTCCTTTCCTCACTCTTTCTTCACTAAATATTGCAACGGATTTAATTCTATTTTCCAAGATTGCTGAAATTCCAATTTAGAACTCAAAAGAAGTGAATTTCCTTACGTTGTCAGGTTCCTATTATTGCTTCACTGTTTTGAGTAACTTGACAGACCACTGCTTCTGATTCCAACTTTTAATCCCATTTGCATACAAAACTAACGTTGTCCATTTGCTGTGTTTCTTGCTCCTTGATTATGGCATGTTGCTCACCTGTTTAACGGATCGAGTCAAGATGCATAAAAGTTTTTTACTCAAGTTCTTGATGTAGTTCTGAAGTTAATTGCAGAAGTTTGCTGAACTTAAGTAGAACATCTGTAGCTGCTTAGAAAATGTCATGAAACCTATATGAATTTGACAACTCACATAATTAGAGAAACTATAGTTTAATCTCCTCATCATCATTCTTGATAGTTAAATTCTACATTAATTTGAGCATTGCATGTTAAGTATATTACCACAAACAAATCACCCAGGCACAAACCTTAATTTGGTTGAGTGATTCGCTTTAGCATCCCCACACATCATCACTCTCCTATCTTTGGTCATAAGAAATATACCAAATGCTGCTCAGTGCTCATTCACAAAAGACCACTCAAGGAACTACGTACGAATGAGGATCACCAGATTAAAGACCAATCCATGTTAGTGTTGAGCACAATTTTGTAAAGAAATACCCCACCTGTTTCTTGGGGGGTATTGATGAAACCAATTAATTTTGATGAGCACAATTACTTTAGAATTAATGGACTAATCCTTTTGCTTAGTGTGTAATCAGGTTAATCATTCTCCAAGAGGAATATAGTCCAAGTCCAAGAGAAGATATGAACCTTACCTTGTAACTAGTATTTTTTTTTTTTTCTAAGACTATGTAAGCACACATCTGTTTGCCAAAATACTTACATTTTTTCTAGAACACTTTTAATTTGGATGAAATTAAGTTTTCTTAATTTCCTCTCCAAATTTTTTTTTTGTCATAGTAGTCCGATTAATTATTTACTCTTTAATCATGACCACTTTCCTTATTTCTATAGCCACCTTCATTTAATTTGAATATTTTCTTTTATCCTCCTTCCTAATTTTTCTTTATTCTATTCTTGAGCTTGATTTATTCATTATATCATATATCTTGCCTAAAATCAAGCTTTATTATCCTACACATTTTTTATCCTTTGGGAGTTTCCAAAATTATCCTTTGTGTATTTTTTTTACCAAATAGAAGATCTCCACTAGCTATGCCTATAAAAATAGCCTATTTCTATTTCCATGAATCATTCCTAAATCATGGAAAGTTGTCACTTTCTTTTTCTCTAAAAAAAGTGAGTTGTTGAATGACAATTCACTCATTTTTGCACCCATGGCAGCATACCTTAAAAACTGAGCTGAGAGAAACTTTTGTTTAATGCTCATTTACACTTAACCATAAGTATTCTCTCTTATTTTCTCTTTGTTCCAGCTATCATCTCATCATGCCTCTTTTCCTTCTCTTTTAGCTGCACATGAATAGATTAATAGCTGATTTTATTTTCCCAGGTTATGGTATGGCTGCCATTTCTGATTTTTTTTATGTTGGCATGACAAATCTGTATGGGCTGCAGCTTATTCTATTCTCCTTTGCCTCTCCAACGGTCAAATGACCAGCCCAAAAACCTATTGTTGCTGGGAACAAAAAGCCTCACTGTTTTACTGTAGACTTCTCTTTGAAAAATTTTGTGTGCTGTTACTATTCCAAATCTTCTCTTCCAGCTTCAAGCAATTTCCTCTTCTCCTCTAGGCAAGAACTTGCAAATTTTCTTGAAGGAGATCATTAAGAAAGGAGATCAAAGTGCTCTACAAAGTGATAAGAAGCTTAACCATTTTATTTCCTGCAAATCTTCTTCTCAGCTTTCTTCTTTCTCTTCATGCAATTTGTTCTCTGCACGGTTTGAGTTTTCTCCCTGTTTTTTTTATTTTATTGGTGAAAGTAAGCAAGTTTATTTGAATATCTTTTACTTTTGAACTTGTCTCTAATTTTATCTTTTCCTACAAGTGTTCATTCTCTTTTACCCTCTCATCTTAAGGGTCTATAGCTAAGTGTTCTTAGGACTTTTGTGAGTTTTTCTTTTGGCAAACTTGTGCATGCATTAGAGCTTCTCATTGTAATAATCTTCTTGTGTACAAGTTGTTTTTCCTTTTCTTTTGACTAGATAGCTAGTCACCCCTCTTAACTCTTATTTGTGAGAGGTTAGAATTGATCCTGTAAAAATTCAAGTGTAGGTTTGCTCGACTTTGATTCCTATAAAAAGCCGTAGGGAGAGTGACTTTGGTTCCTATAAAAAGCCGTAAGGAGAGTGTAGGTTTGCTCGGCTTTAGTTCCTATAAAAAAGCAGTAAAAATTGTATTGGGTTGTTCGGCTTTGGTTCCCGTAAAAAGCCGATGAATTTTAGTGTTAATTCCCAATGAGGAGCGTGGGGAGTGGATTAGGCGGGGAGCCGAACCACTATATATCGCCTGTGCATTTTTGTTTTCTCGCTTCTCTTGTCACTCCAAAATATTGATATTATCTCTATTAAATTCAAATTTTACTTTGCTCAATTCAAAAGTATTTTTCAAAAATTATATTTATTAAGTAAATTAAATCAATATTGATCTTTGCTCAATCTTTGAGAAACTGCTCTAATTTTTCTGTTGTTCTGTTGCATTCTGCTGGTCTGTTTGATTGTCTGAATCGGTCGAATTATTCTCTGGCTAATTATTAAAATCTGCCTGATAGTTTTTTGAGTTATCTGCTGTTCAATTTTCTATATCTGTCTGGTGACATCTCTGGTTGTTTTTCAATATCAGTCAATTCTTCTTTTGTTGCAATAATATTTCTTCTCATTTAATAAATTTTATTTTTTGTTAAGAATTCTATTATTCTCAATTCACTCCTCCCCCCTCTTGGGAAGTCTTTGGGCCAACAGATATTTCTTTGGGGAAGGGAAACTTCATTTGTGTGACATCTCCTCCAACAGCTCATCACAAAGCTTTCATACTAAACAACCTCTTTTGCTTTCAAAAAAAATAACACAGAGAACTCCCAACTATTCATTGAGGAAGAAGCCTAGTTTTGATACAGATCACCCAAAAGCTAAGGCTACATCCAAAAACATCAACATAAAGAAGGGAGGCGATGCTAACCAAATTCATACGTAGTACATACACGAGGAATAATAAACAAAACTTCTTAAACCCTAGAATGGTTGGGATCTTACGTGATAACTGCATATGTCAAATGCCATGTTAGATTATAGGTGTCAAAGTTTATTACCCAAATGAGCCACCAATTAGATTGGTCCAGGTGTCACATCATGTATGAAGACATCTCAAGCAAAACCACGAGGATAATAGTGCTACAAGATAAAAGATGTCCAATATTGAAATATCTCGACAAGATTCAAGCAATCATAATCAAGCTCTTAGCCTCAAGAAATTGGACTCAAGAAGAGCTTCCCAAGCAACAGAGATCTAATCACGATCTCTTGTGAGATATGGCAACACCTCAATAGCAACCCTTGATCTTGAACTCTCCTCAAATGATATTGAATGCTCATGGGGAATAAATCAAACAGGTACCGTTCAAGGCCCAACACAATGAACAAAAATTGACCAAATGTAAATACAAAGTAATGCTAAACAACCTCACAAAATTCATAGTAGTAATGAGAAAGGGAACCATGAAGAGCAAATCCAGTGAGCCCAGAACGAAACATTCGAGCACGATCGAAGTCAAAAAGTGGTTTCCCAGCATAGCACTGTAGCAAAAAATTATAGTTAAATAGTTAACTAACAAATTGAAATTTTGAAAAAATAATAATTGGAAAATTCCATGTGACATTTACCTGAGCAATCCAATCGCCTATAGAATACACCACCCCACTAATCATCATCTTAGCCAAGACTGGGTTTGTTTTTAAAGCTTCTTCATAAGCCGTCCAATTGTGCTGGGGGGCGTATCTAAGAATCTCATATAAAGTCCAACCCTGAAGTAATAAAAGATTCTATTAATCAGCTGAAGAAATGTAATAATAAAAGTTTCGAAAGTATAAAAACATTGGTGGATATGTTGACACATCTATTTTAAGTAACATAAAAACAAAAAGCAGATCAACAAAAATTTCCTTCATCACCATAGAATTTGATCTGGGAAAGAGCATCTAAAAATACTTAATAAGAAATATGTGTTCTAAATTTATCAATGGAGACATATCCGAGCTTCGCAAATTACATACTTCTCCAAAATGATAGACAAACTTTCAATCCATCTTCGATCAGATAAGGTCGTCTAGGCTTTTCTGATTTAATAGCCCATAATGCAGAAAACCAAACAACATATTCAATTTTCCTTTTTAATTAGGTACTATTCAAAATCAGAAAATACAAGTGATTGTGTACTGAGAAAGAAACATCCCTATATACCTCATTTGGTTGGAGTATGGTTTTGAGATATTTTAAATTTTCTTGAGATAGAGAGACAAAAAACTTATTTTAATATTATGACGTAAAATAAATGTATTTTGATATTAAGGATTATGTTAGATGTAAAACAAAGTTGCCTTTATTTTATTGAAGTATGTGTAAGATGTGAAATAAAGTTAATTTTTAAGGTTGTATTTATGTAAGATGTAAAATTAAGTTGATTTTAATATTTAACTATGTATGATATGAAAGAAATATAAAATATTGATAAAAAATATATTTGAATAAGGTTTGAGGCTTTTGTTGCTCCAACCAAACAAAGCCAAGATAAATTTCTTTTGTCAAAAAAGGATTGTAACTAGCTTGCAGCCAATTGAGAATGAAGCTATGCCCTCTTTCAAATATTTTTCTGCAACATGTAGGAGCCCTAACTTCTCCTTTTCAACCTATGGCAAAAACCTAGATTTAAAAATTTATTTAAAAAAAAACTGTGACCAAATTAACTGTTTTGCATATTGTAGAATTCAGAAATTTCACATATGCCATCTTATGAATCTTTCTTACCTTAATATTTTCCTGCAGCACTTCAGACAAGAACTAGATAGTCACATCAAAAGCTTCCTCCTATGTTGGTGCTTGTATTACAGTTGAATAGGTATATTCCAATATTAGAAGCAACTTTGTCTTTCTTCAGTAGAAAGAATGAAAACAGTGAACTAATTTCAACTCAGCATTTTAAGAAATTCAATGCAAACCATTGTATGGTTTTATGTGCTGACCAAGAAGTCAAAGGTAAAAGAATTTCTATGCAACACCTTTCACAACCATGTCAAATCCTAACAGAAATAGATCCGGTTGTTGGATGAGTTTACAATAATTACATAACCAGACCCTAGCAAATTATTAATACAAGTGATGGCAGGTCATCTAAATTAGTAGTTGAGGTATAGAAGTGACAACTAGGAAAAGATGAGATGCTTGGCTGAATCAATAACCACAAAAATTAATTCAATGTCAGGCATCAAAGTTCTATTTTGGAAATCAAAGGTCTAAAACTTTTTTTATGGATAGGTTAATATATATGATCCAATAACAGTTACTTGCACTAGACCATACACGAAATAGAACATTCCCCTACTTACAATAACCAAAATTCCTCCAAAGCCACCAAATAATAGGATCTAATTGAGATAAATAATGAAGTGCATCTAAAATGAATCATACAGCTACAGAAATACAACATACAATAGGAGAGAAGAAACATGCAATAGCAGTGAAGGATACAAGATAACGTAAAGACACAACAGATTTTTGATTGAGTAGTTTTCTTCATATATATGTTAGAGTATTTTAAATTATCATATTTTTTCTTTACCTATAAACCTTATTTGGTTGGAGAGTTATTTTTTGGCACAAGAGAGAAAATACTTTATTTTATTGGTTTGATAGGAAAGAAATTTATTCAATATTGTGGAGTATATAAGATATGAAATAAAATTAATTTTAATGTTAGAATTTGTATTGGATATGAAATAAAATTAATTTTTAAGATTGAAATTTATGTTAAATATGAAATAAAGTTATTCAAATTTGTGATAAATTTAAAATATTAATAAAATAATATTTAGCCTTTTTTGAGATGTGAACTAAATGAGACCATAGTAATTTATAATCGCTATGTAGTGAGTTCATTTTTTTGAATGCAAAGAGGCTCTTATTTCTTTTCTTAACAGGGTATATGAGTAGTGAAGCTAACCCTAATTAACTCTCACTACTCCTTATTCTCCCCCTCTCTCTACAAGATTGCCCGAGCAGCCTAGCCTGCGATCGACGCCAAGCATAAGCCCATCGCACACATGTGGCACCCACGCATGCTCGTCAAACACGAGCTTCACCGCATCTTGTTTCCTCCAACTGCTCAAATCGTCCCACCAACTGCGGTGAGTAGCCCTAGGAGCTCCCGGTCTTAGCACAAGTTTCACCTGCGGGACAAGCCTCCCCTACAACATTTGCCGCCCTCAGCTCCTATGAGCTTTGCTAATTTCTTTTACCTCCACTCATCTCTACTGCCACCCACCACCAACATTAGCTTTCACTACAGAGTCTAGCAAAGGCCAAAACCATCGATACTCTAGCGAGAAGAATAATAAAAAATTAGTGCTAGCATAGAGGAGAGCTATCAGCCTATCACCATCGCAATTAACATCTCTCGCACATGTTGCTGCTCTCTGAGACCATGCTAAAGACATGGGCTTTGGTCTTGCCAAAGGTGATGATTAGTTGCTGGAAGCACATCTCATAATGTTGACTTGCTAGTTTTCATGTTAGCAACTTCACATCTTCCTCTCTCTCCCACCTCTGGGTCTTGATTGAAGAAGAGATTATAGTGAAGATGAATTGGATTAACTACAAACAGCTGGTTGAGCTTTCTCCTACAAGCTCCCCTTCACCATCATCGAGACTCATTAATCCCTCTCAAAAGGACAATGATCGCTTAGTTATTATATCTCAGATCACATCTTTTATTTCTCATGCTACTACTTAAGAGTTTATTGCTATAGCAAATTCAAGTATGAATTGGATTCCAAGCATCTTCGCATATGTCTAAAAAAAGACAACTATTCTGACCTTAACTCCTTTTTTCTACCACTTATTACTCTTGCTAATGGTCCCCTTTCCTATGTCAATGAAAAAGGATCCATTAGTCTTTCTCTCTCTCTCTCTTTTTCTCTCTCTCTCTCTCTTTTAGCCTTTCTAATGTTCTTTATACCCACATTTTTCAATAAATCTACTCTTTATTCATAAACTCACTTCCGATCATAATTGTTTGGTTACTTTTTTATCCCACTTATTGTCTTTTAGGATTTCCAAATGGAGATGATAATTAGCGGTGGTGTTGAGGTTGGTGTAGTATAATATCTATCTGGATCGACTTCTCCAGCCTTTTCTTCTCTTCATCTTACCACAATTATGCCATACCATTGGCATTATTGTCTTGGCCATCCCCTCCTAGCCCTCTTACATTAGTGATTCCTATTACTTTATTAATTCAAAGTTTAAGAGTGAAGTTTGCGAATTTGGTAAGCATTATAGAGCACCTTTTCCCATTTTCTCTAGGCCTACTAGTAAGAAACCATTTAATTTAATGCATTATGATGTTTGAGGTCAAAGCCCTGTAACCACTTATTTAGGATTTCAATATTTTATTATTTTCTTCTATGGAATACACATAAATGACCTAGTTGTATCTTTTGAAGTGTAGATTTGAAATTATGTATGTTAGTTTTTCAAATAGTTTATTAAAAAATTAAAGTTCAATTTTCTGAGTATATGCAATCTATTTTTACCACTTTTTGCTTTACTAATGGGATTATTTATAAAATATTGTGTGCTTAGATATTGTAGCAAAATAATGTTTCTAAGCACAAACACTGTCGCGAAATGTTGCTCAAACCTTGATATTTCAAATGAATATTCCAAAGTCATTTTGGGGTGATGTGGTTCTGACTGCATGCTTTTTTATTAATTATTAGCCACAACATCTTTAAGGAATGTATTCTCTTTTTCGATGTTATATCCCAACACACTTCCTTTCCCTGTGCCACTATGATCTTTGGACTTCTTTATTTTACATACTCATTTCATCTGAGTCTTGATAAAATGTAATATTAGGCTATTCGTCGTATATTTCTAGGATATTCCAAAATGCAGCATGATTATCAATGTTATAATTCTATACCTTGACATCTTTATGTGCCCATAAATTATTTTTTTTTTACTCACTCCGTATTCCTCTCGTGAACCGTCAATTTCTACCCTCCCTTTATGCCATTACCTCCACTTGCTCTCGTCATTCTGATCCAACCCTTAAAAGTCTATACTCAATGGAGTCATCCACCGGCTCCAATTGTTCTGATCCAATCATTAAAAGTCAATACTCGATAGCATCCACCTGTTGCAATACTAAGGCCAAAATCTGATCATTTGAGGACCCTCCTGCTCTTACTACTCCTACTATAGGTACATTCTTATTGGACCTTCCTATTACCTTATGAAAAGGTAAATGAAGTATAGGCCATTCATTGTATTCTCATTTAACATTCGATTATTAATATTTATTCTTTCTTACTTTTGCCTTACCTTTATCTTTTGTATCTATTTTCAAGTCATATTATGAGACCTTTCTGATTTCTAAATGAAAGATGACTATGGATCCTGAAATATCTACTTTTATATCTCGTGGCATGTTGGATCTTTTTTCTCTTCCATCCAGTGTTTGCCCTGTTCTAAGTTTAACCTTGATAGGATAGTTGACCATTATAAGGCATGCATTATAGTGAAAGGATTCACAAAGGTTTATGGAGCAGACTATTTTAAAACATTTTCTTTAATTACTAAACTCAACTCTGTGAGGCTTTTGGCATCTGTTAGCAATGCATTATTACATAGAGATCATTTTGAAGCTATTTATATGGAGCAAACACCAGCTAATATTGTTCAGGGAGAGAACAAAGTATGTAAGCTTCAAAAGACCATTTATGGCCTAGAATAAACTTCTTGAGCTTGGTTTGACAACTTTTGTAAGGTAGTAGGTGAGGTCGAACTTTAAAACAACATAGCAAATCATTCTATCTTTATGAGATATACCCTTTTTGGTTCAATAATTCTTGCTATATATGTGGATCATATACACATTATTGGAACTGATAAAAAAGGGAAATTTGAAGTTAACACTATTAAAATTGCTTTGCCACTGTGGACTTGGGTAGGCCAAAATAATTCTTGGGAATTGAAATTGCTTATAGCAAAAGAGGGTGTTGCACTCTTACAAAAGAATGTGCAATAAATTTGCTTAAGAAAATTGGACTCCTTGGATATAAATATGCTGATACACTTAGATGTTCAAACTACAACTAATGTTGGATAGCCTCTTAAGGATGTCTCAGCATATAGACAATTAGTGGGTAAACTAATCTATTTGATTGTAACAAGCCTCGATATTGCTTTTGTTGAAAGAGTTGTTAGCAAGTATATGCAATATCCTCAAAAAATCATTTAGAAGCTGTTTTCAGGATACTTAGGCCTTATTTGGCGTAAAGACCAAAATCAAAATTAAAATGGTACTAGTTTAAAAAACAAAAAAAAAAAATATTACATTCTATACAAATTCTAATATAAAAAAATATTATTTTATTTCACATAATAATTTTTAATAAAATTATTAACTTTATTTCACATTTAAGATTAAAATATTCGAATCACGTATTTTGATCTAAGATGTGAAATAAAGTTGATAATTTATTGAAAATAATTAAGTATATGAAATAAAATAATATTTTTTATATTAGAATTTGTGTAGAATGCAACAAAAATTTTATTTATTATTATTATTGTTTTAAAATTGGTACCATTTTGTTCCTAATTTTGATCCTCGCGCCAAACAGAGCCTTAGATACATCCAGAAGAGTCCTTAAAATGATTTGTTGTACCAGAAAAGTAATCACCTTGATGTTGAGGCTTTGTTGTACTAGAAAAATAATCATCTTGATGTTAAAACTTATTCGCATGCTAACTATGTTGGGTTTATTGATGATAGAGGATTCTCATCGAGAGATTGTATTTATGTGGGAGGAAATATAGTGATATGAAAAAGTAAAAAGCAAAATATTGTACCAAGACGTTGTGTTGAATCTGAATATAAGATGATGGCCTACACTGCTTGTGAGATGATATAAATCAAGACATTATTAAATGAGTTAGGTTTTCCAATTGAGAATGCATTGTGATAATAAGGTTGTTATTTATATTGCTAGTAATTCTGTTTTTTATAAGTACACTAAATATATTGAAGAAGATTATCAATTTATCAGGAAGTCTATGTTATCAAAGAAGATAGTCACACCTCATATCATAATCAAAAATCAACTAGCATATATCTTTACTAAAGCTTTAGGGCCTGCTCAATTTTCTGCTCTTTATAACATGCTGAAGTTATTTGATATCTATGCTCCAGCTTGAAGGGAAGTATTGATTGAGGAGTTTTCTTAATATGTTAGACTAGTTTAATTATCATGTTTTTTCTTTACCTACTGTAATTTATTCTCACCATTTATCCCTAGTGAGAGTCCTTTTTTGGATGTAGAGAGACTTCCATTTCTTTTTTTTAACACATGTTGGACCTATATCAACAATTGGCTGTCAAACTAGTAGCAGTCCTCTATATCCAGCCAAAATTTAGCTTGTTCAGACGATTAGGCACCATATGACAAATGATTAATGCATTTACGAAGTTAAAGGAAGGATGACAGTTCAAAATTTCTACAAGGCCTCCAACCATCTGCGTTGTAATTCGTATATCGAGAGTTAAAAGTGACGAATGAAAAGTAGAAATTGAGAGGGATGACCCACATGCCAGTAATCCATGTCGATGGTGAGCAATTTAGTGATGGAGAAGGTGCCGGCGGCAAGCACGATGGCCGCGTTGATGGCCCTATCGAAAAGCTTATCCTCATCTTCCCCTTTCATCAGAGAAGACGATGACGAAGAAGATGAGGAAGATAAAGGGAATCCGGTTCCTCCTCCCCCGCCGCCCCCACTGTCGAATGCAAAATCACCAATCTGGCTGGTACTTGGACCAGGCTGGTCGAACCCGCTTTCCTCTTCCTCTTTCCGACTGATGAAGTTCGAGGCGATCACGACTTGCTGGCCCTTGGACTCTCCAGTATGCCCAGGGAAAACATCGACATCGACATCATCGGTGGCCGTCGCAACCACTGCTAGTGACCGGGGCCTGGGAGATCCGGCAATGGCAAGGGTTGCTATTCTGACGCAGGAGAAGGAGCACGAGGAATAAAGGAGAAGCGAGGGCTTGCATTTGATATGCCTCGGAATGGAACTGAATAGAGGTGCCAGGAACGTTAGGGCGGCCGCGGAGTTGACAGCAGCCATCCAGGAATGGAGAGTTAAGAGAGAACTGGAGGAGAGAAAGACGGCGAAGCGGCGCCTTCTTCGTCCGACTCCTCTTCTCCTATTCCCTTTTCTGATAATTGGAATTCCGGATAGGGAGCACTACTACGACTTTCATGGACCTCCTTTTCATAAAAAAAAAAAAGAATTGAATTATTATTTTCGTTCATTGTGAAGTTACGTTCCATGGTGGCGGCCCCACAAGAATTAAGGGAAGCAAAGAGGAGAGCAGCCAGATCCATTCGGAGAATGTGGACGAGCATGTACACCCGAGGGAGGAGGATTCACATCCACACGCAACTGATTGCTAGTACCAAAAAAAAAAAAACTTATTGGTATGTTTGTTTATAAATATTAATTTTAAGGGGCGTTTGGTTCAATGTTATCTTGACGTTATGTTATGTTATATTATCTAGAAAAAGTAATTTTTTGGTTTAATGATATCTGTAAATAATCTTCAATTAGATTATAAAATTATTAGTCAAAAGATGATATCTAGATGTTATAACATTTAGATTACATAACACAATACTAAGATAACAACGAACCAAATGCCCCCTTAATTTTATTGGTATGTTATCTTAATAGATAACATGATTCAAAATAGTAGAAGCAACTATTAGGGCAAAATCATGATTCTAATAATGAAAAACTCTGTAGTTAAATATGCTTGAGTTGAAGGAGTATTATGATGATTGATTTTTTAAGAAGTACTCATGTCACATAGTTTATTGAAGTTAAAGTGAATAATACCTCTAGATTTGAATCACGAAATACTACAATATAATATCAGATCTAATCTTCCATAATATGATATAGTTTGAGAATGAGCCAGATAGAAATTAATGAGCTTATGATCACCTGGGATTGAAGAGGATAGAGAGTAATTGCCAAGGTGATATCCATATAAGTGATTCAGAATCACCTGAACAATAAGCAGCTTCTGATAAACTTCTAAGTAGAGGGACATAGGAATTAATCATGTCACATTAAAAAAGGATACAAATTTCTAAATTATATAGGTAGATAACATAATCACATATGATGAAGGACCTTTTAAAGCAAAATCGTAAGGTTAATGATAAGAAATTCTATAGTTAAATATACTTGAGTTGTAGTATTGGAATGGGTGATTTTCTATAAAAGAAGATTATTATAATGAGAAGCTCTAGTGCATGCAAAATTTACTAAAAGAAAAACTCATATAAATCCAAAGAGAACTTAGGTATATGCCTTTATGATAAGAGAGTGCAAGGAGATGAAAACTTATATGAGAAGATGAAATCAGAGGAAAGTTCTAAAAATAAAAGGTAATTAAATAAACTTGTTTTTCTACACCAATAAAATCAAGAAAATCAAAGAGAAAACTCAAATAATGTAGAAAACTAGTTGCGTGAAGAGAAAAAAGAAAGCTGAAAAGGAAATCTGTAGAAAATAAATTGGTTTAGTTTCTTATCACTTTATAGAGCATTTTAATCTCTTCTTTGATGATCTTTTTCAAGAAAATTTGTAAGTTCTTGTATAGAGGAGAAGAAATAATTTTTGAAGTCAGAGAAGAAAAGTTGGAATACCACAATAGCACAAAAAAGTGATTTTCAAAAATAGTGTGCTGTTTTTATTTTCAACAAAAGGTAAATTGAGACCGGTCATCTGACAGTTGGAGATGAAAGAAATAAATTAATATTAAGTCCATTCAGTTATATCATGCCAAAAATAGAAATATAAATATGAAAGGCATGCTTTAACATAAGAGAAGAATTGAGCCAATTAATTATTGATAGCCAGCTCAAAGAGAAAGAAAAGAATCAATATATCGCTAAATAGGGTAAGATGAGATGACAGCTGAAATAAAAAATAAATAAATGAAAATACCTATAATTTAGAATAAAAAAATCTATGAAATAAACCTTAGAAAACTATTTCTCTCAGCTCAAGTCTTAAGATGTAATGTCATATGGGTATAATGATAGGTGAGTTGTCAACAATAATTAATTTTGCATGGATAAACAAAAGGACAAGTTTTTCATGATTTAAGGCTAGTTCATAAAAGTGGAAACAAGCTATTTTCTAGGGAGATTTTCTAATGGGTAAATGAAATACAAAAAAAAGCCTCTAATGAAGCTCCCAACAGTTAAGGAAGAAGTCAGATAGCAAATCTTAATTTTAGATAATATAATTAATATATATAATGTAAATCAGGCTCACAAATAAAGTAAAAAAGAATTAGAAAGGAAATAATAAAAATTATGAGAAAATAAATAAGATTAATTTTATACCTTTTCTTGTTGTGCCGAAGGCCTTGGCTGATACAACTCTATCGGGCACCAACAACCCAGCAATTGAGTTATCCAAGCCTAACAACTTTTCCACAAGCATAAGAGCATAGGTGATTTAGATGGTTATCATGTCTTTCATCTCAATTCACCCTTTTTATGATATTGGAAGTGTAAGTCATACACGAATGTCAAATGATGGTGAGAAAATAATATCCACATTCCTTCCTTTTTCGAAAGAATAGCATAACACAAATTTGTCGAGTTTTTTTAAAATATTTTTATCAATATTTTATATATTTTTAATATCATAAATAAGTTCAAATTTTTAAATTAATTTTATTTCATGTTCTACATAAAATTTATTATTTTAATTTTAGAAATTTTATTTCACATGTTACACATATTTTAATAAAAAATTAAATTTATTTTATATTATAACATTAAAAATCAATAAATTACATGAGGGCTCTTGAGATTGAAAAAGCATTACAAATTAATTCTAACTTTTTAAAAACCCCAATTTAAATCATTGAAGTTGCAAAAATTTACAATTTTACTCCCAATTAAAACATAACCACAAAACCTTAATTTTAATTTTTTTAATTTAAAATTTTAGCATAAAAATAACAAACAATAAAAGAAATCAAATTTTAAATTTTTACTAAATTTTTTGAAAAATACTAGAATAAAAAAATATAGTAATACTTTAAAATACTTAAATAATTTAAAATAATTAAAAAAAATCAATCAATTTTCACGTATTCTATAACAAAAACTAATTAAAATTGTGAAAATAAAAAAAAAAGATCAAAATTTAACACTTTTGCAGCCTCACAAACCTAAAACATAATTTTTGAAGGATTACAATCAATTTACTCCTTTCTAACCTTAGGAATTTGGATACAATTTACTTTTTTTTTTCTAAAAAAACTTAAAGCATTCTAAAAATATCTTGAAACTAGACAAGATAATAATACCTCTTTCCATGTGAGTTTCAAAATACAACTAATCTTTCCCCTCTCATAGGACGGAAGAATTGTAACATACGAGTTCTGATGAACTGCAGCTGGAGATATGAACATGATGCATGCAAATCCCTGTAATTTGGATCTTCTCATTCAGGCTCTTCGAGTTGATAGATCATTGTTCACGAAGCTTACGGTTAACATGGTTGCAAAGTAAAAAAGATCGCCATATTAAGAGTATTAAAATTAAATTTTAAATATCAAAAAACACAAATAACAAAAAGGTGCAAACTGGCATCTCACGGCCGGTGACCGCATTTCAAAAAGTTATGGTAAGACACGTTTAAGAAGAGATTTGATTCAAATATTAAAATATAATATCTAGGCATTAAAATATTTAAATAATATAATATTAAAATAATATTAAATCAAATATATTTTTTTTGTTTCCACAAATTGTAGGCATGCAGTTTCCTCAAAAGAGAAAGGAGTCCTGGTAATTTCCCCCTGCTCCAGCCCTTACGATCACGGAAAACTTAAGCTGTAACAGGCATTTTAATTCTAGAAACAAATGATAATGTAAAAATGATGTGAATCACTAATGGACTATATAAATTCTCAAAATTAATGAAAGTATGCATTTGTCCTGAAATCTTCTAGTCCACATATGCATAAGATTAATACGATCATGCAAAATATCATGCAATTAATAGCAGGAAGAAAATAAACAAAAACTGTGATTAATAACAGCAAAAATCAAATAATCAACTTTGATCTGAGTAATAATGGATCAGTTACTATCAAAGAAAAAAATAATAATGAATAATTGAGCAGTTTGAAGCACTCCGTAAAGAACCAAGCTTTGCCCTTTATTTCCATGTGGTGGTACGACATTGCGTTTCATTTCTTGTTGTTTCTTCAATAGATTAGCTTTTAAGCTTTTTTTTGCTGTAGAGAACAACATTGCTCTACACTGTTCTGCTCAAGTAATAATCTCCAGAGCACAGAAATAAATGTTTTCCTAGTTCCACTTCAACCCCAGGCTGATCAAACAAGCATCCAACTTTGATCTACAAAACAGAACAAGAGTGAAAAAACCAGCAAACTATAACAAGTTGGTCTCTGCAAATCATGAATTCTAGACAAAACGATCTCGCTAACCCTTTGTTGGCCACTTTTGACTTTAGATTCGTTCATTGTTTCAAAAAATTTTTTAAATAAAGCAATATTTCCCATGAGCAACTGGCAGCCGCGCACAATAAAGGTGGTCCCATATTAATCTAATGTTACAGCTCATTCGGTTCAAACCTAAAAATAGTATAATCAATATTTTCTTAATATTTTAAATTCATCACAAATTATAATAATTTTAGTTTGCATTCAACATAAATTCTAAAATTCAAATCAACATTATTTTACATCTTACACACCTTTTAATATTAGAATAACTTTATATATTATCAAACTAATAAACTGATATATTTCCTTTTTTTTTCCCCAAAAAATAACCTTTCAACTAAATGAGCAAACATATCATAATGCACCTTCCTAACATGATACCAACATCAATGAATCCACATGTTAGGGTACAAGACAAAGGGTGCCTTCTTTTCTATTAACTCAGCTAATTGACACAACTAAGACAAATTAAGGAAACCCATATACCTAACGATGAGAACTCACCAACTATATCTTCTGTATCTTCTAAAGCTTCTGCTAATCCTATCTAATAAGACAGTTTTATTTAAGCATTCCAATGAAAGGAGGCATGGAGACTAAATTCATCATTGAAATTTCTAAATAAATTAAGTTAATTGGTTCAAACAGCAAGTGCGCAAAACAACTAATTCACATTCATCCAAAAACCCAAAAAAGGAGTCATATCCTGTGAATTTGAGGCTTAGAACCATAACAGACCTTGCCCTTTCCAGCTTGAAACTCTGATTTTAATTTGGAAGGATCCCTAGATGACAGGTACGTGCATAAATCTTCAGCAAACTTCAGATTCCCTGAGATAACCATAAGAAAGAAATTTGTCAGAGGGGAGAAGCAAGAGAATCCATGACAAACTGATACCAACAGAAAAATAAAGAAAGAAAATGAATTCACCATGAAACAAATCGGCAATGCAGTCAAAAATGAAAACTGGGGTGGGCCTTGCAATGCTTATAGCAAATGGAAATCCTGATACTCCATATATTTCCTCCCGGCAAAAAACAACCTGAAGGAAAAACTTTGCTGAGCACAACACCAAGATGCATTTCAATAATGAAAAAACTGTAAAATGAAATGCGGAACATGAATTTAAAGCTTTTAGATCATACAGAAAATATATTTTTCATTATGTCTTGATTAAAATAAAGTTCAGCCATGAAATTTTATCAGATTTTAACAAGTTAATTTATGAATATAATTATCATATCTATTAATTGTTAACATCTCAGAATATAGAGATTATAAAATAAATAGAAAAAATAATTTTACGTCAAGAGTAAGCTAAATCAAAAGAAAAGAATATATTATATTAGAAATGAAAGGTAATATGGAGTGATACATAGAAATAAGGAATATGAAGACATATAAATGACAAATAAAAATGTAGAGATAGAAAAGGACTCAAATCCCACGATCCGATACTCGAATAGAAGTTAAATCTGTAGAAGTAATGACGATATCGTTGTACAAATCTCATCCAACTAGAGATATGGTGGCGGTGGCTTCAACAGCATGGCGGTGGCAGCGACAGTAGCAAACTATGCTACGGTAGCAATGGTGGCGACTTCACGATGGCGACAGCAGCAACGACGGCTTTTAGCGATAGCAGCGACAAAGGTAGCCAATGGTCACTCCAAGGGGAGAAGTTCCAATGTGCCAAGCAATTTCCCCATTTGCTTCATCTAATGTCTATGTAAAAGGATGGTGGGACTAATCCATAAAAGGTAGAGAAGTGGAGAGGACTAATCTATAAAAAAAAGAGAAATGACTAATCCATAAAATAAGGAGTGAAGGGCTCTCCATCACTTAATGAACCTAAGAGAGGTTTGAGTTAACTTGACCCATCAGTAATTCTTAAATAAAAAAAAACCTAAAATATATTCATTCTAAATACAAAAAAAGAAAAATCCCCTTCTCCCCCTCACAATGATACACCATATAGTTAAAAGGAAAATAGAGTCTGATAATTGTAAATAACGACTGATAAGAAAAAAGGTCAGATGAAACTCCTCTTAGAATTGGGTTTGATGTCGATGTTAAAATCGGTATTGCAGCATCAACTTTTCCTGATTGTGAAAAGCTCAACTCTGTTGAGTTGCGCTTTTGATACGCTTGTAAAAGATCTGGGTACAATGTCTGTAGGCCTTAGAGTGTCATTAGAGGGTGGGCAACCCTTCCATTTGATCAGACATCATCTCGTACCACTATCTGGTTGAAATTACTCCTTCATGATAGCCTTTGGGATTAGATATCTAGTGACGTAACAACCTGCAAAAGGGCTAGGAGGAAGAGTACCAGTACAAGGGGTGGAAATGACACCATTGGCATGAAAGGAGAGGTAAAATTCTTAAAGTTCTCACTACTGTCAGGTGTAGGGAATCGAATAGGATTCCTAGTGGAGGAAATATCTATAGTAGGTGGTGGTGTAGATGAAATAACTGAATGTGAAAAATCAATAGGCATTTAGCTCACAATATAGAGTTATGTCGCACACATTGAAGACTAGGTTAATACCATCTTCATTGGAAGATTTAACTTGTAGGCATTATTTTTTTTCTTCTTTTTGATGGATATTCGTAGGCATTGTTATTAACATTTCTAAGTACCTTATAAGGACCTGATTATTAATACTTTATTTAACAAAAGAGATAAATATATTATCACTTATAATAATGGGTCTTCAAGAACACAATTGATTATTTCCTTATTAGAAAATGAGACTGCTTAAACTGTAAAGATTGTAAGGTCATTTCAAATGGATGTTTGACAACTCAATAATATTTAATGATTTTAGATTTTAAAATAAAGAGCTGAAGAAGGAATAGTAAATTGAAACAATGCTCTCGGACTCAATGGTGAAATCCAAAAAATGAGAATAGAAATATTTTAAAAAAGAGAGTTCTTATACATGGGCAACCGGGTATTGAAGGCAAAGCTGATATTATGTGGTTGGAGGTTGTTAATTGCATTTGTAAGGTTGTAAAAAATATGGTGGGAGAATTTAACGGAAAATCTCCAAACAATAAAAAAGCTTGATGATAGAAAGAAAAAATACAAGAAAAGATTAAAGAAAATATTTTATTCCAAAAACTTATTTAAATGTAAGAGCAGAGAGAATTTAAAAAAGTGCAAAATAATGGTGAAATAGCAGAATCTAAGCAGGTTGGATAAAATAGAGTGCATTTGGCGTATTATGTGATAGAAAAATTTCACTTAAACTTAAAGGTAAAATTTACAGAACAATTGTTAGGCCAATAATATTATATTATGGTGAAAGCTAGCCTACATAGCGGAAATACACAAATAAGACAAGTGTCGCAGAAATCAAGATATTAAAGTGGATAAGCGAGTACATGCAAAAGAATAAGATAAGAATGAGTATATATCAGCGAGAAAGTTGAAGTGACCTCAATTGAAGATAAGCACAGAGATAGTCGACTTAGATGATTTAGACATATAAGTCATAGGTCGATAAAATCTTCAGTAAAAAAAATTGGGTTATTAGATCTTGCTCATGCAAAATGAGGAAGAGGAAGGCCAAAAAAGACGGCCAAAAATTGTAAGGAGTGATTTTATAAATTTGGAGCTAAATAAAAATTTGTTATTTGATGGAGTGCAATAGAAACGAAGGATTCATCTAGTCGACCTCACCTAGAGGGATAAAAGGTTAGCTTGTTGTCATTGTTGACCTTAAGGACTCATCTTTCTAGCTGCTAACTTTCTGTGGGTTCCTATAGGGAGCCGCTCAGGATGCATTATAATAATGACTTAATCAACTTTTATTAAATTCAATAAACCACTTATATTTGTTAACTGCATCTTTTATCTTGTCATAATTTAAAATAATTTTTCTTTTAATTGCAATGTGATGATCATGCAAATAATGTGCAAATGCAGAGACAAGGTCATTAGCCTTCGAGATAGGAAGGAGATTAACTAAGTTGAAAGGTAGATGTGGTCATAACCAATGACAACACAAGTAAAGCTCAAACCTGAAGATCGACTTTATTAATACGACATCGATTCTGAACCTAAGACTCACCACAACCATCCTAACTGGTTAACAGTTTAGGAGTGAAAACTACAAAAAAAAACTAGGAAACGAAAACAAAATAACAATAATGAAAGGGATATAAACTTGGTCAAGAAATGAGAAACATGTGATTCTTATCAACCACCTTGTGAAGCAGTTTTTACTTATACAAGCTATGCGCTAACTCAACTGGTAAAGGCACACATCTCGTAAAAGTATAACTCAACTTATGTAGGGAGGGTCTTAGGGTGCCTCTTCCTTGGATCCCCAAAGTCAAAAATAAAGCTAATCATGTGTTCATTC
The DNA here is from genome assembly GCA_019297695.1 of Apostasia ramifera. Classification (NCBI taxonomy): domain Eukaryota; kingdom Viridiplantae; phylum Streptophyta; class Magnoliopsida; order Asparagales; family Orchidaceae; genus Apostasia; species Apostasia ramifera. The sequence goes on from JAEMOT010000561.1 coordinate 72,416, forward strand.
CTTGTGGGTATTACAAATTCAAAGTGAGGGACTACGGGGTCATGGGGAGTCAAAACTTTGACTCGAGAGTGGGTTGAACAATGGAAGGTAAAGATACAATGGGTGTAGATGGAGACGCAACTGGTGGAGATATAGGTTGTGGAGAAGGTGGAGATGTAAGTGGTTGAGAAGATGAAGATATAAGGGGTAGTCAAGAGAATTTTTAGTTTTCACTTCCCAAACCTAATTATGCAAAATCTATCCACGAAATCAAAGTAGCCACATTCTTCCCTAATCCTGAGAAGCCCAAGAATGATATGAGTACAAGTGAGAAATAACGTCATACCGAACATACATAGTATAGGCCCAAAAATAATCGGGACCTTACAAAACATAACTACCTCTGCCCATTGATTGCATGGTGTTGTGAAAGAGTATAGTGTAGGGTGACTCGAAGGAGTGAGCTTTAGATAATTGAGTGCTTTCAGGGAAATAAACATAGATTGACAATGAGTATCAATAAATATTTGCTAGGCTTCCAATTACACTCACAATAGGAAAAAAATATATGTTTACTCAAGTCATCTTTAGAAGAACACGAAAATATGATATCGATATATTCCCGATGTTCTCTTGAGAATAAGGGGAAAATATAACCGAAGCACCTAGCCATACGAGAATAATAAGACAAAAGTTTCAAAGTGTATGGCTGAAAATAGACTTATATGCAAGGCTGATAGACTAAAATGAGATGAAACATGGTGTAGTGGGACCTAGGTGCAATGAAGAGAGAACATTAACCTGAATGCTGTAAATAAGCTGCATAATTACATAGAAATGCTTAGAAATAGTTAGAATTATGTGTAGAATGGGTAAAACAATTGCAGAATTGTAGAAACAATTCAGTAATTGTAAAATTACCTTACAAGTCGCAATAAGAACTTATAGTTTGCAGAATTTGTTAAACAGAACACAGAAATTGCAGAAAAGTTTTGGAATTGTAGAATCAACCTTGAATTTTGCTGAGAATAACTAAATGGAGGCTTATAATAGATAAAACTGAATCGATTAGGGTTAGGGAACCTAATTAACTTACTCTGATACCAAATAATGCAAAATGTAATGCAACACAATTGTCACACTTTCAGATTATAAGAAAAATATATTTCTAATTATGCCTTAATCAAAGTAAGGTTAGGCCATCAGATTTTATTGGATTTTAATAATTGATTTATGAACATAATTGCTATATCCATTAAATGCTTACATCCATAAATATATAGCTTATAAGGTAAATAAGAAAAATATTTTTATGCCATGAGTAAACTAAACCGAAAGAGATGAATACATTATACTAGAAATGAAGTGACAGAAATAACAAATATGAAAACATATAAATAATAAATAATATGACAGAGATGGTAGAGGAATCAATCCTCACGATATGATACTCAAACAGGAGTCAAATCTGTAAAAATAATGATAACTCTCGTATAAAACTCGTCCAACCAAAGGTCCCTTCGTTGACTAGGTAGGTGGCAGCAACACGATAGCGGTAGCTACACTACGGTGGGCGATAGCAAACTACGCAGTGGCGACTTCACAGAAACAGCTTTAAGGTAACGACTTTTGGTGGCTTTTGGCGGCAGCGGTGGCCAAGGCAACCAACGGTCAGTCCAAGGGGAGAGGTTTCAATGTGTCAAGCAATTCTCCCATTTGCTTCATCTAATGTCTATTTAAAGAGGAGGTTGGTGGGCCTAACCTATGAAGTATTGAAAAGTGGGAAGGACTAATCCATAAAACAAGGAGAAGTGGGGGACTACTTATGAAACAAGGAGTGGCAGCCCACCATCACTTATGAACCCAAGAGAAGTTCGAGTCAACTCGACCCATCATGCAACCATTAACCCAAAACTAACCCAAAATATATTTAGTCTAAAACACCAAAAAAGAAAAATCCCTTCTCTCTCTCACAATAATACATCATATTAGTTAAAAATAAAATAAAGTTTGATAACAGTAAATAGAAATTGATAAAAGAAAAGGTTAAATGAAACTCTTCCCAGAATCGGGTCTGATGTCAATGTTAAAGTTGGTATTGCAAATGCTTTGCATCAGAGTTACGCCAAATACAAAAACCAATGAGGGAACTAACTACATGGCAGTAACCTATAAAATGAAAAGCCATATAAATGTTTCTTACAGCACTGCCAGAAATCATAGTGTGAGGAAGCAAAGGAAAGGTTAGTGCCCCTCGTATGTATTGTTCCTGCAAACAGGAAACATTCATAAAAACATTCAATTGTTTGCCATAAAACGACAATTGTTCCTGTGACTTCATAAGAAACGTCAATTGTACCTGTGACTTAAGAATGCTTTCTAAAGCATTTTTCCCATTGTCTAGGGACTCGTAGAAAACCTCCACAACATCAGCGGGTTCCAAGCCAGCCTTTTTTCTCAGTTTCTGGATCCGGTTAACTACCTGCAACAAAAGCTGAGAAGCTTTGTCCATATTTGCATTCAAACAAACTTAAACATAGAAATAAAAATTAGAAGAGACTGGAAATTTCAGGGAAGGAGTAAATTATTCTTTTCTTGAAAGGATCAACTATGTTTGTTTTGTCAGCCGCAAAAGCCCAATACCACAGATCAATTAGGCTTATCAGCCTTAGCAATTATGCAAATACCTTCTAAAAGAACATGAAAAAGATCTTCATAAAACGGAGTATCTAGAAATAACAATTTCACGTAAAGACACATGCACCAGTCAATGTTTCTAATCTAATTTGCGGGATAAATGTTAATAAAGTTCAGTCACCTATTGTGTCATGCAGTTGCAACCTAAAGGGCAAAGTTAATCCTGAATCATGTACTTTACATCACAACATAAGAAAGCTTTCCTCAAATTAGGTTAAAATCACCTCACGAGCAATCCCAGCCTCAAACAATGATTCGTCCGCACGTAGATCCAATATCACAAGAACGTCACCTGCACAGGGAGAGCAATTACTAACCAAAACATTTTAACGCTTCTTCAAAAGTAAAATAATAATAATAATAATTAAATAATGAGCAAATAAAAAATATAAAACAAAGCCATTACCGTCCCCACCAGCATCCATTTCCAACTTCGTTACATTGGCAGGTCGCTGGAATTCTCGTAGAACCTGATGAATAAATTGATAGTAGACTTCCACATTTTAAAGCATATCAATAAAAACTATGAAACATGAGTACAATATAACGATATGGGTAAGATACAACACATATATCGTGATACAAAAAATTAAAAAAAAGTAGAATATAAGTACATCAGGATACAACAGTTATACAAATATATACATATATATACATATATATACATATATATACATATATATACATATATATACATATATATACACACACATCTATACATATACACATATATACATATATACATATATACATACACACACATATAATTGTGTGTGCGTGCGCGCATTTGCATGATGCACCTTATTTTCATATTTAAGATATAACTTATATGATAGACCAGAATGACTTATACACCTTATTATGAATTTTGAAATTATTCTTTGAACTTTCTTCAAATTAATAATATTTTTTCATACATTCTTGATACCACTAAAGCAATATTATAAATAATCCATCTTGAAAAAACTCCTTCAACAACTATTGAATTTTAAAAAATTTTAAATTTAAAATAATATTATAAATTTGTTAACTTAATTACTTCCTAACTTATCACACATTATCTAAATGACATAAGAGTTAAAATACATATCGTTGGATTAGATTCAGTTTCAATCTAAATTTGACATATCACACATTATCTAAATGACATAAGAGTTAAAATACATATCGTTGGATTAGATTCAGTTTCAATCTAAATTTGACATATCACACATTATCTAAATGACATAAGAGTTAAAATACATATCGTTGGATTAGATTCAGTTTCAATCTAAATTTGACTCAAATTAATTAATTTCATACAAACGAGAAACAATTGATGAATAATATAGGTTCTGTGACCTGAGACTTGATACTGATCAAATAAAAATAAATGCATGCTCTCTTCTCTCTGAGTCTTCGATTCAACAAATAAATAAATAAAACAAAAAGTCAAAGTCCTATCACTTTTGCAATGCAAGCTTGATTGAGGTAAAGAAGCATGATCGACATCTAACAAAAAAAACGACAAAGTATTGATTGGGTTAGAAAACGTAGCAACATTCTTAGCATTTACGAAATCACAAAAAGTGTCGGTTAAAGGAAAGGACGCAGTAACTTGCGTGAGCACAGTGTGCTACTTTCTTAATTTTAACATTTGAATCTATGCATGAGTTGTGTTTTATATATGACATTTTTTAACTTTTAATCGGGCTGGTCAGACAAAATGATAAGATTAGGGACTTAAAGTTGCACTAAAATTAGGACATTTCTCAAAAGTGACGTGCTGCATTGTCTTAATATAATAAAAAGTGTGCAAAAGTCGCTGTATCAATGCTCGAGTATAGTGATAAATCAGTAAGGATTCACATAATGAATTGATATCGGTAAAAAATTCAGTCCAAGAATAAAATTAGAGACTTGAAATATAGGCACCCTAACAGGCAAATTAATGAACTTAGTGAATATTATAACTTATAGGAGATTAATATTTCGAGCCTACAAAAAACGAAATAGGTCAAGAAGAAAGCCAAAGAAATTGATAGCTTAGACTTTAAATATTAGTACTCTGATAAAATAGAACTACGAATGGAGTGAGTATAATTCTCGATAAGAATTTAAAAAATAATGTAGTGAAAACCAAGATGAATGAAGATAAAATTATAATTTTAAAAACTATTATCAATGAGATGACTATTAATATTATAAGAGCGAATGCCTCCCAAGTAAGTTTGAATGTGAGTATAAAAAAAGAAAAATCATAGAATGATATAAAATAATTGGCACAAAAAATGTCTCAGGAGAAGAGAATATTTATCAAAAATTTAAACGAATATGTTGAAAGAGTTGTTGAAAAATTTAATAGTATTCACGATAATTATTGTTTTAGAGAAACTAATAGTAAGCCGAAACAATGCTTTAGACTCAATGATGGAATCCTATCAAGCACGAGTATGATATGGCAATATGAATATAATACGATACGGATATGATGATACGATAAACTTAAAACAAGTAGGATATAGATACGTCAGGATACGAATGTTATATATATGTATATAATACATTATATTTTCATTTTTAAGGTAAAGTTCTATAGTAGATGAGAATAACTAATACAAGTTATTACTATAAATTTCAAAAATATCGTTTAAATTTTCTTCAAATTAATTATATTTTTTTCAAACATTTTTTATATCACTTAAAGCAATATTATAAATAATTTAACTTGAAAAAATATCTTTTAATTATCGAATTTAAAAAAAAAAATTAAAATAATATCATAAAGTTTATTTAATTACTTCCCAACCTATCAAATTATTTACATGAAATAAGAGTTTAAATATATATCGGAAGATTAGTTTCATTTTTAATTTAAATTTGATTCAAATTGATTAGCTTAACACAAACAAGACACAATTAATAATACAAATGTGACATAAATCAAGATATACTGACTTGATTAAAGTATATATATGTTCTCTCTCTAAGTCTCTGACTAAATAAATAGATAAAATAAAAAGACCAAAATAGATGGCACAACTATATGTGAATACCAAATCTTTTTTTCATTACCGAAACACTAGCGTGTGTAAAACTTTTTGCGATTTCAATTACGTAGCCTATTATACCTTTATCAATTTTAACGTTCAAATATATGCATAAGTTATTCTTTATATATGATTTTGACATCCTTCTCGTGAAATACAAGGAATCATCCCCTTATGGAGCAATCCTTAATGAATCTCGTAACTAAGAGTTCACTTAACGCTTGTCTTTAGCCCACACATCCCTGAAGTCTTTGCCTCCTCATACATCTACACATGTTCCTAATGTTGGTGTGGTGGCATCTTCGTTAATGCAAAGAAAGTGATTGAACAATGAGACAACATATTTAAGAGCTTGTTGTTGACGCTCTAATTGTACTGGGTCACCAAATTGTATTACTAGATATATGTCATCCTCTTCTTGTGACATGCTTGTTGCAGTTTGTTTGTTTTTGGAAATATGTGGGATTAGTGATTGGTTTGGACTATCTTTTCATTCCGAGCAAGTATGGTTGTCAAATGGGTCTACCTTGCTACATCAAGACCACTCCAATTGCATACCTTGACACATTCTACTTCACCTAGAATGGTCATTGTAAGTCTTCCTCTTCAATAATTAGAAGACTTCTTTACACCTCTTTCGCTTACAAAGGTTTGATAGCCATCATGAGTGCATGGAATAATAAGGAGATGATTGAAAAGCATTATAAAAAATCCTCACAGATACTGGAATTCCCGAAGGAATCATGGCGCATTGGTCTTGTTCCTAGATTAGTTCTTAGATGGCTTAGACTTTCTCTGGACATATTTGGATTTCTCCATTGCCCGCTTTGAGTCCCAAGTACAGAAGAAATTCCTTCTCACTTCATCTCGTTTTGCTGAAAAACAATACTGCTTGAGTAGCTCGAATACCACCCAAGGATGCCTCTTTGATTGATTGGGCTATGCACACACAACAAAGTCCTCGAGATAGCGGCGCAGGATATGATTCATTAGGCTCATACAAGTTGTAGGCACATTACATCCAATTTGCATCACAAACCAATCATGTAGGCTTGTTAAACCTAGAAAGCTATTTTTAGAATGACCTCCAAGGAATGGTTTTTCATGTGTCCTCATATTTGATACAAATTTTTTTTCATATTTGATATGAATTGATAATATCCCAACACGAGGACGAACTTTTAGAATGTGTGAGGGCCTTATAGTTGGTCAAAGAGATCACCGATACATGGAGTATCTATTTTTGGTCCGGGCAAGCTCTCATCTTTCCTAGGCACCATCATAATGGTTGAGCCGCATAGCTTAATCATTTTATTGTTAAGGAGCTCCTACACTCTTCACTTGATCTCTTCATTCTCCGCTAGCAAGATTCTACACAAGCTTAGGTTTGGTATTAGAGAGTCAGACATGACAATTCTCCATGGTAGAGGTCCACAAGCTTCCTCAAAGAGGTCAGAGAATCTGTCATTCTCTATCGTCGGCTTTGTAGCATCAGACAACACATGAGGCATCACGAACTTGAATGAATCACATGCTCGGCTTGGTTAACAATGAGAATCATAGATCATTAGAAATTTCAGTAAGAGAGTTGAGTTATTGGATATCACTTATATAAGAGAAAAATGAAAAAAACAATGACAAGAAAATATAAGAAATGACCTCACATAATTAGAGCTAAATGAGGAGCTGTTATTTAATAGAATGTAATGAAAACAAAATATTCATGTAGCTAATCCCATCAAGTGAGATAGAAGCATGGTAGCTGTTGACTCGAAGTCAATTATTTTAGAGTTAAAACTTATTCAATGCGAAAATTTTCAAATTCAAGCCAATTTCGATTCAGCCTAAAATCATATTTTTGAATTTGAGTTTAGTTTTACTTGATCAAACTTGACTCTTTGCCAGCCCTACTTGTTATAGAAATGTAAAGGCCCAAGAAGCAATTACTAGATTTCTAGTGGTGCCACCTCAAAGTCAACCTCTTGTAGTCCCAAGTGATCTCAAACTTCACCTTACACTTGTGACAGAGCCAGATTCCAAATTGTTTTGCATCCATCTCACAATGCAAATGGGCTAGTATACAACACCTCCACAATATCTTGACACTTGGTTGTGTTGGCATCTAGTATCAAAGATATCCATCACCAGCTCGTTCTTTACATGGAGCTGAATGTGAACAGTTCTTAAGCTCAAGCCTTTGCTTCTGGGTCCATCTCTTTCACCTAAGGCAGTGCTATTGGAAAAAGAGAAGGATTCGTGCACTTGTTGCATGTGCCCAAGCTAGTGCGCAATGCTGGCTCTGAACTTACATTTGTCTTCATCCTTTTAAACTTCAGGAAGAGTTTGGGGTGCTTGTTCCAGCACTTCTCGATGTGCCTAGAGTTTTTTCAATATGTATATGCATTGAACCTCGTTAGTATCAAGGTTTTTTAAGAGGAAGAGTCAACTTAGGTTACTTCTTCAAGAAGCCACCCTGCAACAAGGGTTTTGCTATTCTTGCTTTCACTCTTCGTCCACATTTCTTTTTCTCTATCATAATGACATGACTTGAGTCACATCTCTCTAGGAATAGCTTTAGCTCCACAACAATGATGCTGTGAAGTTTAAGGTGTATATTGGTGACGGTGTTGACATTGTTAACGAACACACACAATAGGAGAGCTTGCTCAAAGAACTCTGTATGTAGCCTTGGATAGGCTACCCTGGATGTTGGTGCAGCCTTTGTCATCTTCTCTATCGCTCCATGAAGTTTATGGGGTTAGAACACCATTCGTGGGAGCTGTTCAAAGCACTCCCAAGTCGTAGCTTTATTAAGTATATGAAGACATACTTTGGTCACACAAAGGACATGACTATGCATTTTGTAGCCATATATGTAGTATGTCCTTATTTAGTTGATCAATGTGTTGGCTTCCTTCATGATGATCAACTCGTTAAAAGAAGGTAGGTCAATTCTAGATTCGACACAAAAGGTTGTCTTCATTCCTCTTTGAATGTAGTAAAAGCATCTAATCCTTAGAACTCCCAAGATGTTGTGAAATCCAAAAAACCAATGTGTTCCTTTCATTTAGTCCTTTTGACTTCCCAATTCGTTGCCTAGTGGTGTTGCCAACTAAAGACAATGAAACATCTCCATCATCATCTTAGTTTGCCTCTAGAGCTGCTTTATTTTGCAACCAAGTCTCTAATAGCAAGGGTAAACCATCTTCTATCTCGACATTAGTCGTTGTCAAGGTAGCTGTTGAGCTCCTAAAGCTTTCCTTCATTCTTATAGATGCTTTCATCTGCACAAGCCAAAGATCAATGCTCTGATAACAACTCATTTATAGGCTTGTCATGGAAGAATGTAGATGTAAAGGGTGGTTTGATCAATGGCATGAAGCTTAGGAGTCCATGTCTACGAAATCAACGAGAATGGTACTCCCACTCTCTACTCTCAATTACACACTATAATGGGAGGAAAAGAGGTATGAAGTCATAGAGAAGAACGTCATATTTCATTCACATTCGTTATACACCATCCTCAACAATTTTCTTGTTATAGACTTGGCCTTTTATAGGCAATGAATACATAAAAAAATACTATACACTTGGAGTATCTCAGTTTTATATCCACTCCACCCAGTACAACTGGCATCTGGAAGCATCTCAGGCCATTCTTTAGAGTGGGCTTCCTTTACATCTATATGTTACTTTCGGTTAGACTTTGGCTGACACATAGCTTGACCGTTTATACGTTGCTGTTAGTGACATTCTTGCTCCAACCAATACAATTATCAATTGTCCACACTCCTCAAGGTTCTTTCTCGAGGTCTCCTTCATCGTGGACGAGGTTGTCCTCCCAAATCAAATCCTATAAGATACCCCTTGAGATTGTTCCTCAAAGGCTTGGTCTTAAAGGCAGCCACTCGAGAAGGTTGTTGTGTCAGATTCTTAGGTACTTAAGTAGTTTAAGATGCCTAATGAATTTCTGTGTTGAGCTCTTGAGATGACATCAACCTTAAAGTGCTAGGGAGATGAGAAATGTTGAACTTGAAGACAAGTTCTCGAGGTGCTTAGCAGACGTCATACTTAGTTTGAGATTTCCTTCTCAACTCGAGCTTGTCAAAGTAGATGCCTTGTATCGTTAGTTGTTGTTGGACCTTTACTTGAGGATACTCCTCCCTAGGATTTGACATTTGATAGCATAAAGAGCCTAAATTGCCTATATGCTTGTTCGATGATAACAAACAAAAACTGTCATATAATATGGATAATGAACAAGTCTAGACACCTATACCATTGAAAGAATAAATTGAAGATGAAACCATCAAAAAGCTAAACCAAAGTTTTATGAAAGAGCTAAAGTCACAATCGAGGAAAGAACTCAAAACAAGATAACAAGATTTCAGATTAAAGACTACAATAGAAAAATCTATAAGGATAGTATAGTAGTAATTTGGGTCCAAGTGATTTGAAACAATTCAATGTATAAATTTTAAAAGCACTAATTATTTTCAAGATAAATAATTGTAATGCACATGCACATCATTTTAAAGTTGGTCACAAACCTTATTATGAGTATTTACAAATATACAAAATTTAATCAAATTTAAAAAGGTTACAAATATGAAAATATTAGATTGAACATATGGTCTAATCCAAAAAAAGTCCGTTCATTTCATACAAAACTGCTTAAAGGAATGAATGCTCTATTCCTGTCTCTACATTGGGAGCGGACGCCGGAAGATATTGGACTATTAGACTGGCTATGAAATATGAGTACGATGTGATAATACAGATACGACACGATACTAATACGGTGATATGACAATAATAATAACAACAACCAAGCCTTAATTCCACTAGGTGGCGTCAGCTACATGAATCCTTTGTTTTCATTACATTCTATCAACTAATAAATCCTTATTTGAGTCTAATTGGGTAAAATCACTTCTTATAATTTTTTGTCATGTCTTCTTTAGTCTCACTCTTCCTCTTTGTACATAGGAAAAATTCAATAATTCAATTTTCATAACAGAAGCTTCAATCAGCTTATAATTTACATGTCTAAACCATCTAAGTTGACTTTCTTTAAGTTTATCGTCAATTAGTGCAACTCCAATTTTCTCGTGAATATACTCATTTCTCATTCTATTCTTTCGTGTATATTGATATATCTATTTTAACATCTTTATTTCTATAATATTTATTTTATTTATATATTTTTTTTATAAGCCAATATTCCGCACTATAAATCATCATTGGTTTTATTATAGTTTTATAAAAATTTTACTTTAAGTTTGGATAAAATATTTCTACACACAACATAACAAAAGTTTTTTTCAATTTACCTATCCTGTTAATAACGTCATTATGTATTTCACTAATATTTTGTATGATTGATCCAAGGTATCTAAAATGTGCACTCATATATTCAATTTTTAATCTATTGAGACAAAAACTTTTAGATTTTTCTACGAGTTTTATTCTTGGCAAATTTGCGCATATATATAGCTCTTCATTATAATTTTTCTCTCTTTATTTAAATTCTAATTAAGCTAGCAAGTCTAGCAATACCTTCTGCTTTTCTCTGATTTTTTCCTTAGTGTGGATGCATATGTTTGCCCGGTTTTAGTTCTTGCAAAAAGTCGTACATGTGTAAATCTGCTTGGCTTTGATTCCTGTAAAATGCCACAAGGTTGTATCGAATTTGTTCGGCTTTGATTCTCATAAAAAGCTGGGGAGACTTAGTGAAAGTTCCCATTTGAGGTGAGAAGCCGAACCACTATAAATTCGCTGTGTTCTTTTCTCTGTTACACCCTACTCCTATTGAATTAAATCGATATAACATATTTAAACTTAAATATTTTGAAGTTAAAGTGAAATTAAAATATTTTTATCTAAAACAAATATATGATTAGTAAACTCTTAGTAATTTATGAAATCTTTCAGATCTTATTTCTAGACTACTCTGCAAATTCTGGTCAATTCTCAAAATTGATCAAATTGTTCGAGTAGGACTTTCTGCACAGCTATTCTTTGTCCATGTGATCTCAGAACTCAGTATATTTGCTCAAGCTGAAACACTTAAGCATAATACTTTTCCTTATCTTTAATTATTTTCAATTCCCAATTCACCCCCCTTTTGGGAAGTCTCTGAGCCAACACAGCCCATACGATAAAAAATAAAAATATATTATACATAAAATATAACTCATGTCGAGACTCGAATATTAAAATTAAGAGAAAAATACACTGAGCTACGCAATTGGAATCGTAGAAAGTTTCATGCATACTAATGTTTTGACAGTAAAAAAATTTTGATATCTGCAAGCTGCTGCATCATATTTTAGCGGATTTTTTTCGTGATTTTATAACTACTATTGATGTTTCTCTTTTTTCTACCACAACTAATACTATCATTGCTTCTATTGGACGTCTACTATATTTTTTTACCCTAATCAAGCTCATATTACAAAAAAAATAAGCTTTTTTTTATTTTATCTATTTATTTAGTCAGAAACTTAAAGAGAAAATCTACCTTAATTAGGTCAGCATATCTAGGTTTATGAGACATCTGTATTATTATCATTTATATCTCATTTGCATTGAACTAATTGATTTGAGTCAGATTTAAATCGAAATTGAAACTAATCTACTGATATATATATATATTTAAACACCTATATCATTTAAAAAATCTGTGACAAATTAGTAAACAATTAAACAAAGTTTATGACACTATTTTAAATTTAATTTTTTTATAATTCAATAGTTGTAGAAGTATATTTTCATTTTGACAAATTGACTTATCCACAACATTGCTTTTAGTGGTATCAAGAACATTTGAAAAGTATAATTAATTTTAAAAAAAAATTAAAATATATTTTTGAAATTTATAATAATATGTACAAATCATTTTGATTTACCATAGAACTACATACATATAAGAATATGATGCATTATACACACATATATAACAGCTGTATCCCAACGTATTCATATCCTACTTTGTTTAAGTTTATTGTATCGTCATATTCGTATTGTATCGTATTCGTATCGCCCTATCATACTCGTGCTTCATAAATTTTCTGGTATTTCAAATAACAAAAGATGTTACAACTAGAAGAATGCCTATGATATTTCAGTGAACAATCAACAATTCAAAATAACTGAGGTGGAAAGGCTCTAAACATTAGATCTATCATCATATATAGCATAAGTACTATAAAATTAACCAGCTTCAGCTTATGGAGAAAACTTAGTTAACCATGCATTTTGAAATATCTACTCAATCTTTGTTTTGATTAGGCCCAAAGCTTTCTGTAAGACATGAGATATATGTAGTATAATTCAAGAATTTACCCAACACCAAATTGTTAATATCTAGTCATTTCATTCATAGCAGGTACCAGAAGGAAAAAAGCATATAGCATGCATTTACAACAATATTACGATAACAAATTTGCTCCTAAAATTCAAAGCAGTAAATATATAGGACAGACTATAGTCAAGCATACAGAACCAAAACAACCTGCTTGCTAGCAATACTACCATAAAAATAATTTGTCCAACAAATTATTGCAGTAAGTTATGGCACACACCTTAACTTCATTAAATTTTAGACAGTGCCCAGAAAATACAGCTTCTCCAAAGCTTTCAAAAGCTAAAATATCAGCCTGCGTCATTGCCTTCACCTCCTTGGCAACAATTCCCATGGCCTTCCCCAGTCTTACACCTAAGACGCTGGATTGAGGGGAAAAAGATTAAGCAAAACAAGCAAACCACCAACATTAACATGATTCTAGCCAGCGCATAGGAAAGACAGATATAAGCCAACCTGTAATCCGGCTCAGCCCTCAAAGAAGTGTATTTAAGTGGATCGTTGCAAGGAACAATTGATTTTACATTAAGCTCCTCAAGTACATACTTCAGTAGTAGCAAATTAGTTAGTGGAGACTCAGAACTTAAATTTTTTTAAATAATATCTGACAAATGAAAAAGCCTCATAAAGCAGCATATAAGAGAAGATTGGCAGAATAACAATGGTAACAACAAAAGACATCCAATAAATCTAATAAATGAAGAACAAACATATCGTATACTAGCTTAACAGGTCATCATTAGCCCAACGATTAGTAGAATTCTCACTTAACTTGGATCGTGGATGTTAGAGTATCTCTCCGAACTATGTATATCTTATTGTCTTTTCCTACTTGTTTCCTTTTTTCTCTCTTCTCTCTCCATATCACTCAGGATTTAACCCTTCCCTCTGTTAGCACTTTCAAGAAGCCAATCAAGCGCAAGAATTCAAGTTGATTAGACGTGGTCATTGAAAATTTTTAAGAAAGATCTTGTTCACCATGGTAGTCATTTCTTTGTAGTTAGGCACTTTAGATTTTCAACGGGTTTCAGTCTTATTTGGTTTTGAGAATGTAATCTTTGACATTCTAACGAACGTTTTAACTTGGGTTACATCTTTTCTCTTAGTAAAGAATTTTTAGAATGATTATTATCTTACTAAAATATATATAATAAAAACGCAATGCAAAAAAGAAATTGATTTTTTTTATTCTCCATCATGTCCTACATTACACTGCCTATAAACAATTTATCACAGATATATATATAAAGGGTTGTTACCAGTGTTCAAACACAAAGGGATTTGACTAAGGATTTTGCAATTACAATTGAACTACACTAAAGGTTAACTTTAAGTCCAAATCTTTTTGCATTAGTTATGAATGCCCTGACTAGATATATTCAAGAAAAGGTACCTTGATGTATGCTTTTCACAAATGATATTTTTATTGTTAATAAGAGTACAGACGGAGGAAAGGCAAAACTCAAGTTATAAGGAATACTTTAGAGTCTAAAGATTTTTATCTTACTAGATCAAATACCGAATATATGAAGCACAATTTTAATCAAGATAGAAATATTTGTATTTGTGAAATGACAATTGATGATTAAGTTATCAGGAAAAATGAATGATTAAATCTTTTGGATCAATTATACGAAAAACAAAATAAATAATGATATTATTAACAGAATCCAAGAATATGAAAAAAGTGGAGGAATATTTATGATGTGTTGTGTGATTAAAAAAATTACTCAAACTTATAGGTAAATTTTATAGAATAATTGTAAGACTAGAAATGTTATATGGTGTTGAATGTTGGCCCATAAAACAAATACATACAAGTAAAATAAGTGTCGTAGAGAAAAAGATACTAAGATGGATAAGTGAGTATAAACGAAAAGATAAGATGAGAAATAAATATACTGACAAGAAGACTGCGGTAGCATCAGTTGAGAATAAGTTTAAGGAAAGTCGGTTTAAATGGTTTGGACATATAAATCATAGACCAATAAAAGCTCCAGTAAGGAGATTCAAGATATTGGATTTTCCTCGCGTTAAAAGAGGAAGAGGAAGACCAAATAAGAGATGGCAAAAAACTATTAGGAAGAATCTCACATATTTGAAAATAAATAAGAACTTGTTATTTGATAGAGTGCAATAGCAAAAAAAGGATTAATGTACCTGACCCAACCTAGTGGATAAAAACTTGGTTGTTATTGTTGAAAAACAATTTATTAGACTTGGGATATGACAAATGACATTCATGTCTTATCACACTACTTGGCAATGTGATTTCCACTTGAGTGCTACATCATTTCTTGTGAAAGAAGCCAATCATGCTGAAAGAGAATTCAAACTCTGCATAATCATTTGACAAGTAAGCCATGTTGCATGTTCTCGATTTTAAAACCAGGCCAATCTCTGACATCCATTGAACACTTCTCTACATGGCAAAATGTTACCACACTGAATTCATAAACAAACAATGATCATCTGTAATTTCAATAAATAATGACAAATTGGCAAGGTCCAGTCCTTTCCTTCAATCTTACTACCAGAATAAGCCAAGTTAATGGAGTTAACTAATTAAGATTCAGATCCAAACGTGTGACAAAGATCTGAAAGAAAATAGACGGACTAGGGATATTGTTGTAATAATAATAGCTCTCACCTGTTGATATAATAAAAGTTACAGAAAGTAAGCATGAAAACCAGATAAAAGGGCAAAGCAATAAATAATCAACAACTTCTGAGGTTGGAACAAAAAAATCTTAAAAAGACAAGTATCACAAACCTCACGCAGTTTGACAGTTATGTCTTCTAGGAATTCAATATCCGGATGAACAACTACCATCTCCCTAGAGACAAATAGATAAATAAGAGTAGCAAAATTACTTAAAAAATGGTAAAATTACTAATTTTGCACACACCTCAATGGTGTTTTAAGGGGTTTATTGTTTCGCTCGCGGATGTTTCGAGCAAGATCAATTACTGTCATCATCCTTGTAACACTTCTTTCAATGCGCTCATCTCTCTACACGGTTATTCATCAAATTTCATTTAGTAAAAGAAAATATTATGAATGAGAATTAGCAGCAAGTTTTGTATCATTAATTAAGTACCCTTCCGCTAGAAGAAGGGAAGCCACAGTAGTGAATGCTTTCCTCCAAACCACTAGAGGCCTTCCGCAAGTTTTGGAAAAGAGTTTCAGAAAAGAATGGTGTAAACGGAGCCATTGCAATGCACGTAGTCAAAAGAACCTGAAAAAGTGTAAATGAAAGCTCAAGCAAAGTTTTAAATAAAAAACACCACAACCCCAACATGAACTACCACATAAAAAACAGCACAGTTTACGGACAAGATAGTTAAGCTTAAAAGCACACAAAAAAGTTAAATTTACATTCAACTATAATTTCTGAGTTATCAATAGGCAACGAGTTATGAGATAAAAATAGATGAATGAGTCAAGATGGCAGAAGAGCAAGAATGTTACCACTATCATTTTAGACAATGCAGGCAAAAACAGAAAAGATACTTTTTGCATAGAGAAGGATACCCGAAGATACAAAGGAAGCAATCACACAAAGAATGATCAAAATGAAAACTAGGTCAATATGCTCAGATTGGAATCAAATAAGAACTTGAAGCAATTTTTTTTAATGTGTCATTGCCGAGACCCAATCCTCGGATGAGAAACGATGAGAGTTGCGTTAGGCAGTTGACAGCTAGCGTAAAACTTGTCGCACAAACATGACATAAATCTGTTAAAAAATTGCGCTAAAACAAGGGAGTACCCTGGAAGCAATGAGCTATATTGCCAAAATATAGTGAAAAGTCTGCAAGAGTAGCCGTATCGGCACCAGGGTGTAGTCATAAGTGAGCAAGGGTTCCTATATCATGTTTATTAAAAAAAAAAGATGAGCATATTATCACTTATAAGAATGAATCTTCAAGAATACAGATTGATTTTACTTATAAAGAAACAAGATCGTTTGAATTGCAAATATACTTGATTACTCAATATTAATTACTGACCTTAGATTTTAAGATGAAGAACTAGAGAATAAATAGTAAGTCGAACCTATTCCCTCAGACTCAGTGGTAAAATCTAAAAAATGAGAATAAATCTTTAAAAAGAGAGTTCAAGAACTAGGGTAGTTGGACATTGAAGGGGAAGCTGATCTTACGTGATTGAGGGTTTCTAACTGCATTTGTAAAATTGCAAACGATATGTTAGGAGAATCTAAAAGAAAAACTTCAAATAATCAAAAAACTTAGTAGTGAAAAGAAAAAAATATAAGAAGAAATTAAAGAAAAGAAATTTATTACAAAGACTAATTTAAATGCAAAAGTAACAAAAATTTAAAAAAGTATAAAATTGTTCGATAAAAAACTAAGAAAGCAATTTGTAAAAAAAAAATGACTTTTAATGATTTTGAAAGAAAAATACATATACAAGTATGTTAAAATAAGAGACAAGAAAACTAAAATCCGACTAAAGTAAAACGCACTGAAAATGAGGATCAAAAAGTAATTTTTAAAGATGACAATCAACATAGATGAATAAGTTATTTTGAAAGGCTTTTCAATAATAGCTATAATAGTAAAATTGATCTTACTAATTTTAGCATAAAAAAAAGATAAAAATTGCTCTCACATTTAGCCTTATTTTGCTCTTACCTTTGGCATAAAAGTAAGGCTGATGTTAAGAGGTTTTAAAGAAGATAAGGTATAGAAAACAGTATGATTAGATAATATTCCAATAGATATTTAAAAATGTATGGGAAATAAAAGAGTTTGTTGGCTCACTAAGTTATTTAATATGACTTTGAATACTAAAAGAATATCAAATAAATGATGAAAAAATATAATGTTACTATTTATAAGAATAAAAATGACATACAAAATTGTACTAACTAGAGAAAATTAAGTTAATGAATCATACTTTAAAATTTTAAGAGACGGTGATTGAGCATATATTACATCGTGATATTGGAGTATCATAGAATCACTTTGACTTTATACCAAGTAGATTTACTATAGAAGCTATTCAATTGTTGAGAAATTCAATGCAAATGTTTAGATGGAGAAGAGATTTGCATCTGATTTTTATTAATTTAGTAAAGGCTTATGATCGCGCCGTTGCCGGGTCCCAAGTCCCGGATGAGAAACGCGGAGGGTTGCGTTAGGCAGTCGACAGCCAGCGTAAAACTTGTCGAATCAATCATGACATGAATCCTTTAGAAAATTGCGTTAAAGCTAGGGCGTTCCCTGGAAGCGACGCGCTGTATTGCCTGAATACAGTGAAAAATGAGCAAGGGCCGCTGCATCGGCGCCCGGGTGTAGTGAAAAATGAGCAAGGGTCCCCACATCATGGACGGATGCGGGTAAAGAAGCTAGTCCATCATACTAGAACTCAAGTCAGTAGGATTAGATTAGGAACTTGGAATATAGGCAGCCTGACGGGCAAGCTAATAGAGTTGGTGGATATTATGATTCATAGAAAGATTAATATTTTGTGCCTGCAGGAAACAAAATGGGTTGGAGAGAAAGCTAAGGAAATTGATGGCCTAGGATTTAAACTTTGGTACTCTGGTAAGAATAAAAATAAGAATGGAGTGGGTATAATTCTGGATAAGAGCTTGAAGGATCATGTAGTGGAAGTTAAGAAAAATTGTGATAGAATTATGGCTTTAAAAATTATAATCAATGGAATGATTATTAAC